>VDFB02038403.1:0-10605 GCA_007258455.2 Sequoia sempervirens
TCTTTTCCCAAAAATAATAATATGCCAATCAAACCTCCAGAATGCTCATTACTCCTTCCTAGCATAGATTTCCTCTTCTTGGCATGTGCATTCAATGTGAAATTCAAAATTTTCTTCCCACCTTACACCCACTCTCTCCATTCCATCAATGCCTATTATTCCAGTCCTCCAATAAGATGCAATTTCAATTTTTTTGAATTGAGTTACAATTTACAATAATTGTCCACTCATAGGCTTGGACATGGAAGTTTTCCCTTTTAGAAAATTAACACTTCTCAAATATTTTAAAACAATAAAAAAGTGAATCAATTAATTAATTGATTTCCCACAATCCATCACCAAATTTTGCTACGTGGGAGGAGTTGAAAATTTCAACAATTTATATCTGCAGCAAAAAATCAAAATAAAACACAAGCATAAAACATTAAAATATTTTTGCTTGTGCAAGATTGCTTGGTACCCCCGGATGCTCCTACATCATGCACTCATGAAAAGAGTGACATAATTAATTATAATTTAAGGATCAATGTACCTTCAAAAATAGCTCTCCTATTGTCCAAATATGTTTTCTTTTGTCGAAATAAGTCTTCTATTGTTGAAATAAGCCTTCTTTTGTTGAAATAAGCCTTCTATTTTTGAAATAAGCCATCTATTATCAAAATAAGCCTTCTTTTGTTGAAATAATCCTTCTTTTATTGAAATAAGCCTTCTTTTTTTGAAATAAGCCTTCTTTTGTCGAAATAAGCCTTCCTTTGTATTTTACTAATTTTTTTTGCATTGAAAAAATTTAAAATATATATATTTATATGAGTAGGTTTCAACCTGAAATAATTCGATCAACCACCTGTCAGTCGGTTATGTTTTGGTTGAGCATGTTTCGGTCAAAAGGGTTTTAGCCAAAACATGCTCAGCCAAAAATGGCCTGGCCAAACATATCTAGTTGGCATCCTACTTGGCAGCCAACTCACCTTTTTTCAGATTTTTTTGAAACATTGAACTTCAACAGAGTATTTCTTCAGTCAGAATGATTTTTCTAAAAAAAAGAAAAATACTCTTTTGTAGAGCTTAGAGTGATGAATCCAAAAAAAAATTATTTTTATTTTTGATTAGTTTTAATATATTTTATTTTTAAAACAATGCAAGTAGGTTGTTAAAGTTAAAAAAGAGGTTGATTAGAAATTTTAAAAAAATAGTAAAACATATTAATTTTTTTTGAAAAATATATGGTGTACTAGAGGAGAGAGTCCTCTTCAAAAGGGTATAATTTTTTTTTTGAAAATGATTAAAAAAATAGACAATAGTTGACATCCAATGAAAAATATCAAATTCTAACAAGTTTGACTTTAAAACGTTATTATGAGAAAAATATACATCAAAATTTACTTTTTTTTCCATGCACTAGATATTGAAGTTACCTATTTGGAGAAAAAAAATCAGGGGAAATTTTCAATTTGTTTCTTGATGTCCAGTGAATGTCACTTTTTTCTAAAATTTTCATTCCAAAATTTGTTCATAAATTGATAAAAAATTAATGAAATTTTTTTAAAAAAAATCTGAAAAATTATAGGAATAAACTTCATCAAAATCATTAGTTTACATCATTTTGAAATTCAAAACATAAAGACCACTTTTATGTGGTCGAAGTTCAGAAAATTATTTTGCTGTTGGTCGATTCCTTTATAAAATGTGACACAAGTTTGTGCTTTTACCTTGGCACAAGAAATATATGTGGCACTTGTTGAATAGTCTGAATAACTGAGAGGGGGGTGAATAAGTTATCCTAAAACAATTTTCTTAACTTTAATTAATTTGGAGCAATCTTAAATCAATCAAATAATAATTAAAACAAATATGAACATGAAAGCACATAACAACACCATGCACAATGAACACCAGAATTTATTTGGAAACCCGGGATGGGAAAAACCATGGAGAAAGCTAATTCTCAATTATAGAACACCGGTTAAGGTGATTTTCACAAAGGCTCACAGCCAAAATGCTCACTACATGTAAGGTTCACTGTTAGTGGGCTCACTACCCAAGAAACAAAAACTAGCTATTGCAGCTAAGAGATGACTTACTATTGGAGTATATGTTATAAAACTGAACTATTATAATTACATCTACATATGCATGAATATAGTTCTCGCTAAAGCACAATATTTTTCTGCAGTAGATCCGGTCAAGAATCTTCTACCTACCTTGCACAACCTCTACACTATTGATTACTTCTTCCTAACACTTTCCTTTCGTTTCCTTCTTTGTTTCTTGTTGCATAATCGTTCACACCCTTTTCTCTGTTTGCACACACCACACTTCTTGTTCGGAACCAAAGAGATATTCAATATATATATGTACCCATAGAACAAAATAAGTCGGCCTAGCAAAACATGTCGGCTTTGAAAAATAACCTTGAAACATTCAATAAGGCTTGGCACGCTAGCACTAGACCCAAAGGATAGGTCGCACATGAAGATCTCCTTACCATGTTACCACATGACCCATAAATAGGTCATACATAAGATAAGTTCATCACATAGCATAATTATCAAAAGATAGAGAACTTTGAATTACATGAGATATTCTGAAGCTAATGGGAATGCCACAGCCAAGACCAAGTCTTGATCTCTATCAATTTCAATATCAACCATAGGAATGTAGTTAGACATACTAAAACTTATAACATGTTACATGAATGTCCGGATAGCAAGGATGCCCAGAATAAGCTTTGAGCATAGCAACCAACATCAAAAGATTAGTCTTCATTGTTTTGCATTAACTGACTTTCACGAGTGTCCCAAAAAGGAATACTGTCATATTTGGATCAAGGATAACATCCATACTACACAACATCATAGTACACGATAGGATAGATCATTTTTGTATATCATTTAGAGCACAACCTTTTGGATCCCAAGTTTTGACATCAATGATAACAATGCCAGATCATCCCAACAACTTCTCAACAATCTCCCCCCTTGGCATTAATGGAAAAACAACAAAAAACACAAAAACACAAAAATTGCAAACAAAAGACTCCAAGCACTCCCCTTTTTTCAAGCAATTCAATTCCTCTTTTTGTTTTTGTTTTTTTCTTCATTTTCTCCCCTTTTTTTTCATCAAAGGAAAAGGGCCAAATAAGAACATTCAAGAAATCAAATAAAAATAACACTTTTCACACAAAAAAATTTATTGTACCTTTCTCTCACAGTTGAAAGAACCCTCTTCCAAGCTTGTACAACAGAAACCATTCTGGCACACATATTGTCCAATAGAGCCAACAACTCAAATGATGATGATTGATCCAGAGATAAGCACTGAAGTTCACAATCCTCTGCATCAGAAAGTATCCCAGAGAGATGATCCAATCGGACCTCAACAATTTCTTTGACCAACTAGAAATTTTTAACCAAATCTTCCCTTTGTCTCTAAGTAGACAAAAACTCATCTTGCAAAACTCATCAACTCTTATTCTTTGTTTTCCATCTTTATCTTTGAAGAAGTCAAAACACTTCCCAATATCATTCAATTCAGATTCAATATCTTCAATTCTACTTCTAAAGTTGTCAACAGCAACAAGCCACCGAAGACAGTACCTATAGATGTCAGACATTTGCTTAATGCATTCTCTTGTCTCACCAATGTGTTTGGATAACTTCTATTTGGCTGTGACACACCTCTCAATCATAACTTGGATTTTATGTCCTTTAGATCCTTCCCGCAACAACCTTTTTTCAACAACTTCTACCAAATCATCTGGTAACGAGTCAAAAACAATAGAAACAGTAGAAACAGTAGGACCCATTTTGAGCAGAAAATCAACTAAGGCATCTTCAATTCTAGGCCTACTAACCGGAGAGCAGGCATGCCATATTTCACCAATATTTTTCACATCACCTTCATCCAACACCAAACGAAATTCATCTAGATCTAAAGAGTCAGATCTAGGTAGAGACTCTTCTTCCTTTTCCTTCTCTTTTGAGATAGTGATGACATCCTTTGTGTTAATTTTCCTCCTTTTAGGTTCTGAAGGGGAACCACCAATCACAACCTCTAACTCCTTCTTACTGGAGGAGGAACCCTCCTCAAACTGACTGATAGGCGAAGCACTAGACACTATAACAGTGAAGCACACATCCATCTGCAAGGATGAGAAATAAACTTTGCATGCATTTGCTTTATCATTCATACATTCCAAATATCTGTAAACTTTCTTTTCGATAGGTATGTTAGACTTCCACTTAATATTCTCTTTTGATGGTAAAAAATTTAGAAAGTAGAATACTAAACACATGAGCAAAGACCCAAACCAGAAGGGATAACTCTCAACCATAGACATTCTGACATTCTCAATTAGGTTTTCCATTATTAGGCTACACAAGTCAAACTGTTTATTTCCCTTCACTATCTTCTATGCAAGATACACAACAATAGCCGATGTAGAACCTTCATGATTTTGGAAATACATTTTGTAAGTGATACTATAAGAAACATAACTTACTACAGGATCGACAATGGTATTTATCAGTAGAGTTTGGGGGTCTTTGTCGATACCAATAAGTTCCTCCACATCTCTGCATTTCATTGTCTTCTTCCCAGGGAGGTCACCAACACTACACAATCCAGTAATAGCTTCAATGGCTCCCCTAGTGATCAGATAGGGTTTTTCCAAAATGATGTTATCATCCTTGAATTGACTCAATAGGAACAAGATAGACTCTTTTTCGGAAATCAAGGGGAATTATCCCCATAAATCCATACCCAGGGCACTTACATTCTACAATTCATCATTCTTCAACCCTAGTTCCATTTCCTTCATCTTTTGATGATCAAATTCCTCCAACTCTACTCCCTTCAACCTTAGCAAAATACAACTATTGGACTCACTGTCAACCAACACAAATTCCATCATCACACTTAGCTTCTTCAATCCTTTTATTGCTTAGTGAAACCTCTTCTCCTTCTTCACAAACTATGAGAAATGATTTGAAACTCCACCTTTTATCCTTAATTGCTCATGATGATTTCACTGCCAAAAACTTACATCGATGATGTCATCAATTGTACTACACTTTTTGATCAGCCAGATTAAGCTTCATCATATATCACCAACTGGATCAAACTTAGTCATGCCGAAAACACATCAATATTACTTCAAAGAGGGGGAACCGATAGGATATGTATTGCAAAACTCCCCCTAAGCCAAGGTAGTTGGATTAGATTCCAGAAGAGCTTGTACCAAGATCCGGTGCCATAGAAGAGCTCCCCACACTCATTTCCTTTTTCTTCCAAACCATGACAGTCTTCTTCTTAGATTCATCTGATTCTGCAACCTTCTTTTTATTTTCAGAATTTTCTGGAGCAACATAGCGGCATGTGTTAGCATAATGTCTGGATTGACTGCACTTGTAACATCTTTGTCCTAACTTAATTGAGTGAACCCTAGATCTACACTGATTAGCTTTGTGACCATAACCATGGCATAAATAACAATAACTATGAAAGAGATTATTCATTCCATTCCCTCTAGCCGGATTAGATAATTGGCTTATGCAATGACTTGCTTTGTGACCAAATTTGTGACAATTAAAGCATTGAGTACTCGATTCCTTCTTGCTTCTACACTCTATAGCCTTATGTCAAAAAAATTTGCATAGAAAGCAATGACCATTAAACGATAAGTACCTTTGAGCATTTGGTTTCCTAACTGGAGGTCTTTTTGTAGGTGTTCTAGAGTTCTGGACCTTGCTTGTCACAAAAAATCTCGCTTCAGCTTCAACTACTTTGTCTTTACCCTTAGTATTCTAATTTGAGCTTTCACTTGATAAGCCAAGTCCTTCCTTATCCTTGTGACATTTATGTAGGGACAAGAGTTGATTCAAAATTATGCTACTTTCACATACTCTTGCTTTTGATTTCAACTTTCTGAACTCTTGATCTAACTTCTCATTTTATTCTAATTTATTTTTGATGGTATCCTTGAGATTTTCTTCAGTATTCTTCCATTCTTCCATTTTTTATTTGATTGTATCTTTGAGATTTTTCTTTAGTATTCTTGCATTCATCCAACTGTAGCTTTAGATTCACAACACTTTCCTTTGACTCCTTTAATTGCTTGTTGACCTCTTTGTGTCTTGCTTTGAATTTTTGGATTTTCTCCCTTATCTTTGAGATACAAGAATTTTCCTCCCTAATGTTTTCTTTTAATTATTCATTTTCAGATTTTGTGATTTCCATATCATCTAAGATTGTCTTCAGTTCTTCATCAAAGTAATAATCTCCTACCATCTATTCAAATTGCCAAGATTTCCATCAAGCGGTTAAGCTCTATCTGCAAGGGACCAGGCTCTAATACCAATTGTTGAATAGTCTCGATAACTAAGAGGGGGGTGAATCAGTTATCCTAAAATAATTTTCTTGACTTTAATTAATCCAAAGCAATCTTAAATCAATGAGATAATAATTAAAACAGATATGAACATGAAAGCACATAACAACACCATGCACAATGAGCACCAAAATTTATGTGGAAACCTAGGATGGGAAAAACCATAGAGAATGCTAATTCTCAATTATAGAACACCAGTTAAGGTGACACCAGTTAAGGTTATTTTTATAGAGGCTCACTACCAAAATGCTCACTGCAAGTAAGGCTCACTGTCAGGTGGCTCACTGTTGGTGGGCTCACTGCCCAAGAAATAAAATCTATCTATTCTGGTGAGACAAGACTTACTTTTACGTTATGTATTTACAAAACTAAGCTGTTATGTTACTTATCCATATGCATGAATCTGATTCTGTTATACGAACTCTATCTACAGTAGATCTGGTCAAGAATCTTCTACTCACCTTCCTTGTATAACCTCTGCACTACTGATTACTTCTTCCTAACACTTTCCTTCCACTTCCTTCTCTATTTCTTGTCACATAATCCTTCACACCCTTTTTCTTTGTTCGCACACACTACACTTCTTGTTTGGAACCAAAGAGATGTTCAATATATATATATATGTACTCATAGAACAAAATAAGTCAGCCTAGAAAAACATGTTGGCTTTGAAGAACAACATTGAAATATTCAATAAGGCTTGGCACGCTAGCACTGGACCTAAAGGATAGGTCACGCAAAAGGATCTCCTTATCATGTTACCACATAAGATAAGTTCATCACATAGCATAATTATCAAAAGATAGTGAACTTTGAATTACATGAGATATATTCTAGAGCCAATGGGAATGCCACAACCAAGACCAAGTCTTGATCTCCATCAATTTTAGTATCAACCTGGGAAATGCAATTAGACATACCAAAACTTGTAACATGATACATGAATGTCCAAATAGCAAGGATACCCAAAATAAGCTTTTAGCACAACAACCAATAAAATACAAAAGAATTAATGCTGTTGTTTTGCGGCTTTCTAAGTGTCCCAAAAGTCTTGTCATAGGCCCCATATCAAGGATAACATCCATACTACACAACATCATAGCACACAATAGGATAGATCATTTTTGTATATCATCTAAAGTACAACCTTTTGGATCCCAAGTTTGGACATCAATGACAACAATGCCAGATCAACTCAACAACTTCTCAACAACACTTTAATTATCATATTAGATAGTTGTGGGACTATCAAGAGGGAATCTAAAGCTAGTTATTAAGTATCAAATCCAAAGAACCTCTTGGCTAGCTAAAAATGCACCTTAATACTTTTCCTTTTTAAATGGTAATATAATAGTATGTTTCTTCTTGCAAGACATGTAATGGGGCCAAAAATAAGGAAAAATATAAAACTAGAAGTAGAATTCCTATCATCAACATCACTAGCCTAATTAGAGTTAGTGAAGCTGACAACTCGAGAGTCTCTTGATGTATAATAAATACCAAAATCTAGTGTTATCTAAATCTATCTCAAAATATAGTTAGTAGCCTTCTAATTACTCTCATGTGGATCTTGAGAGAAATACGAGACAATTCCAACCATAAATGAAATACAAATAAAAAGTGTGTCAATTATAAATAACTTCCAACCAAGTGCCTATAGAATGTGGCATCAATATTAGGATTGGTACATTACAACATCTTAGTAAAATGGAGTGGGGGCATGTTTGCAATCAAGCATGTCAAATCTCTAAAGATAATCAATAGCATACTTTTTCTAAAAATTGGTAATCCCCTCTAAAGACTAAATAACTTCTAAACCAAAAAAGTATTGCATAAGAATAAGATATGTCATTTTAAAATACTCCATCAATACTCATTATATAGTCTATATCATGGAAGATGGGCTATTTGTAAGGATCAAATCATTCACATATGACATTAGAATTAAAATATAATAATTTTTTATTGAGTATAATTTGTGGGATATTAATGACAAGTAAATCCATAAGTAAGAAACGGTCCATCTTCTCATACCAATCCCTAGGGGCTTGTTTTAGACTATATAATGAAGGATGAATCCTGGAAACAAGTGAAGAGTCTTACAAAAAACCTAGAGGCTACTCCACATAAATATCCTCATGAAGATCATCATGCTAAAATACACTCTTCATGTCCATCTAATAAACTGACCATCCTTGTGATGTAGCAAGTGATAGTATAAGATGAATATAATCAATCTTGGCAACATAAGAAATGATCTTATATTCTTGAGAGAACTCCGTGTGTGTTATAAAGATAGCAATCCCTTGAACATGGGAAATGCATTGTTATTGCTTTTGAAATGTATTAATTGTGTGATTGTAAGGCATGATAGAAGATATTTCTTCCGTTTTGACTACTAATTTGGTTAGAAAAAATGATAAACATGCAACAATGGATAGGTTTATTGAACCCATCAAACTAAGAAGTTAGCCAGGGATAAAATTTGACCCTCCACTTGTAAGAAAAATAACCCTTTACCACTTTCATAAAAACTATGACTTAATTAAAATTGTAGGCACCTCAAAATATAAAAAATAAAGTAAATGGTTGATTAGTTCTCAAAAGAAGTAACTTTAATTCTTTATTTTTAGTGAGCATTCAATATTGTATTTCAAAGTTATGGATCATAGATAAACTCCCCATTATGCATTAAAAAAATTGGCACACTATCAGGGAACCCTCATAGTTACCATTTGGTGGGTTAGGTGATGGTAGGATGGGTGACAATTAGATTTGGGTGGAAATAGTGGTGATGTTGAGGTTGAGTTGTTACGACTATAGTGGTGAATCTCACTTTGATATTATATCTATAGGGTTTAATCCCTCACTAGATGGGGAGAACCTTGGGCTCTAGCCCCTATGACTAGGGGCTATGAAATCCACTAGTAGTATAGGTACTAATGTCAACCTTGTGATCATTGTACCCTATACCTATTTTTTTTTTTTGGAAATCATTCCAAGGTGGCATAGAGGATAAACATGACACATACCTTGCTAGAGGTGGAATATTCCTTATTGAAAATATGAATACATAGTAATAGTGTTGGAACCTTGATTTATTTGGGTGTTGTCATTGATGTCACCACAATATTGTTGGTATTATCATTATTGTCAACCTACAATATAGTTACAAATTTTGTTGGAAGCTTGAGTTAGTTAGGGAGATTGTTGGTGTGTGTTGCACTATGTTGTGGTGTTATAATTAATGTATGAGATGAGTAAGTGTTGCAGTTACAGTTGGTTCACTTAGTTTCCAAGTGCTTTTGAAAAAAAATGAGTTAAAGAGTGTCCAGAGTGATAGAGGTGTGTTCAGTATTGTGTTCTGCATTTCTTCATAGGTGAAGATGTTCTTGTGTAGTTTGGATATGATGATTAGAGGTGTTCAAGGAGTTTAATATCTATAGTTTTAGTTTTCACAGATAGTATACGGTAAAAGGGTTGTGTTGAGTAAAAAATTATTTGTGTAGAAAGGGTGTTTGGGAGAGAAATGGGGAATTTCCGTGTGTTTCTTGAAGGTTTCTTGTCTTGTAGATTTACAGGAACATGATTATATTACAATGTAACTTACTTCCACTTTAGGTTTTCAGTGTAGAGGTGTTCTACAAGGTTGGTTATTAAGTTGTGTTCTATGGGGAGATAATAGGATTTTATGAAAATTATGATGTTCTCCAATTTTGGGTAATTTTATTGGAAAAGGTTAGAATATTCACGATAATGTTCGAGGAATATTCTAAGATGTAGTATGGATTTTTGTGGAGTGTATATTTCTATGGTACATGTGACTTGAAGGAATAATATTATTGTGATCTTTGTAGTGTTAGTTCGAGGTTTCTTGTTTGGCATGCTAAGAGATTATTTGTGGAGGAACCTCGTGGATTATCTGAATGTGTTGTGCTTCAGTGCATATTTGGTTCCCTAGATTAACCCTTTGTGTGGAAGTATTCCTTCACTTATTTCCACCACAGGTATTTTAGTCTTATTTTGAGATTGTTACACATTTAGAGTGCATATGTTTTCACATTATCCAACTGCCAGGTTGTTTAGGTTGTGGATGGTATAAATACAAGGTTAATTATTGGAGATGTGTGTGGATCTATAGAAGGTGTGTGAAGGATCTGAATATGATTAAGTGTGGTGATTTGAGTGTGAGCTTAGTTCCTATGACTTTGATGTAG
>VDFB02038404.1:0-25179 GCA_007258455.2 Sequoia sempervirens
ACTTGACCCCCATCCTCAAAGCATAAGGAAATCTAAAGATACTCACATTGAGTTGATTCACCTAAGGGTTGTTAGTCAGTTCTTTGTTCGGGTCTCATTTCCTAATGAAATAGTGAGAAATAGGTCTACATTTAAAAATTGGTGAACTCCCTTTCCTTTCATCCCTTTAACCTATTTTTCAGTGTTTCAAAGAAATAATTTGAAAGCAAGAGAAATTAGTTTGGAAAATTTAGAAAAAATATATATTTAGAATCTAGAGAAAAATTATTATAAACTACAAGTTCAAATCATCTTCAATATATTAAGCCTTTGATTTATATGAATGAAAAAACATAAAAAATTGATTAAAAAATATTGATTTCAATGTCTCGCTTAAGATAAAATGGGGGAGAAACTATTATATAGTCACTAATACAAAGAGGAAAACATAATTCTAAAGAAACATGGTTAAATAAAATTTTCATTGGTTAGAGGAAGCTAAGAGAAAATATTTGGAAAATATTTCAAGATTGTTATAGGATTATTTCATAAGATTCTCGTAGGAAGAATACTAAAGGTACATGATAAAAAATAGTTACAAAAATATCTAGAACTTTTGTATAAGGGAGAGTGATTTATCAATCTAGAAATGTAGTTTCTTCTCAATGCAAGCTATAACAACTTGTCATATAGCTAAAGAGGAGGATTGAAGGGAAAAATGGGATGCTTAGAATACAAAATTTCCCCCATGGTCAAATCTATTTCTAACAAAAAGGAATCAATCCAAAGTGTCTAGGGAAACTAGGATTGATGGTAAAATTGATACTTTGACCATTGTATGCTAGAGTCAAAGGTCAAGAAAAAGGTATTATGATATTGCATGTCTTGGAAAATATTATCTTTATCTTATATAAGGGAGATAAATGAATTGTTATAAAAGTACCCATTAGCATGTTGCAGTTTACAAGAGGGAAAGGAAATAAATTTTAGCTTATATTTAACAATTTTATATTTTTAATAAACAATTACAAAAAAATAGACAAATAACATAAATATAATGATCAAGGGGGAATCATCATTGGATGAAAAAAATATCCCAAAAGAAGAAAAATTTAGCCATTGATGTTGAGGCAAACTGATGCATCAAAAAATAGCATCTACATAGAGAAAATAAATATAGGGCCAAAACCTAGAACTTGTAGCATAAAAAAATTGAATGACCATTCAATATTTTCATAGGCCTTAACAAGGTTAATCTTGATGGAAATGAACTATTTTTTAGAGTAATGAACATATTTCATACCTTCCCATACAAATATAATATTATCCATAATATATCCTCTTGATGAAATTAGTTGCTTAGGATTGATAATAAGTAGAGGAAAATGTTAAATATAGAGAGCAAGGGGTTTATTAATGATAATATTGGAGGTATTAAACAAAATATCCAATCATTAATTTTAGATTTCCTTAGAATTACTTTCCTTAAATGTGAATTTAATATTTTGTTTATTTTTAAAATCACCTATAGACCTTATATCAAAGTCTTCTAGGTAGAATTGAACGTAGTAGAAACCAATAGTGCCCCAAAGATATTTTTATAAGGAAACACATAATAGGTAGGATCTTTGTCATTTTCGATAGAAAAACTGCTTCTTTAAGATCCTCTAGGTTGATAATTTGGTCACATAAGACATGTTGTATCTAGTTAAGAGACTATAAGGGAATATATTCACAAATTCTTAAAGGTCCTTTTTAATTTCAAAGGAATACTCTTATTCTTGGAAAAATTATTGGTAATGCTAGAAAAATAATTAGAGAATATAAAACATTTTAGAGAAAACTAGATCTATCCTTCTTTGATACACTTAAATTTCTAAGGAACTTCACAAGCTCAAAGTGGATGTTCAAAAAATAAATTGGAAACTATATCCCCAATTTTGAGCCAATATAAAGAAGCCTTGATTTGAGCTCTTTGGGTTGTATGATTATCAAGAACTTCCTTTTGTTGGTGAAGTTTGGTCAAATGAAATTACAAAGTATGACAAAATAGATATGTCTCTGGCTTGGGAATAGTACTATGGAACTTCAAAGTAGTAGCCTCATATATGAGGAAGAACAATTCTAATTGGTGGCTATAAATGAGCCAAAATCAAGCATTTTGTTTGATGGAAATATTCCACCATCAAATCCATTATCATATGAGGATATTAATCAAGATTCTAAATGCATTGAATATAGGCTATCTAGTAGAATGATGAATCAATAAAAATACATTGAGGAAAAATTGTAGTTTAGCTACCTTTGGCACTAGATCTTACAATTCAATGCAAAGATAGGTTTAAAAATGATTTAAAACAAAAATATACAACAAAGGTTGAATTGATAACTAAACCAACTCCTTAGCATCTTTTTAAAATGAATTATACCAACAAAATACATTACAAGGGTCAAGACATTTGCATAAATTGTCAAAGTCATGAATATATAAAACAACATTAGGAATATGAGAGTAACCACATGAATAACTTTTGCAATAAAATTTCAAGGGTGATTTAGAGTCATTTTCTTGTGCTTTTGAACTATTGAACCTAGAATTGAATTTTTTTGGTAATATTAGCTAACCACCTTTTAAAATTAAAAAAAATGACTCAAAGGCATGATAAATTAAAAAGACCCACAATAAATGTGGAAGAATCTTGTATAAAACTAAAGTTTTCATGTAGACTAGGCCAAGCCAAAATGAAAGGATCCTTTTGGAATTCATGCCACAAAATAATTATATAGTGATAATACCTCTAAAAATATCAAATTTTTTCCTCCACAAGCAATTGATTTTATTATCTCATGGTTTTAGTTTAATTTATTTGTGTGATGTTATGTTTATAGGGATTCTATTACTATTAACTTTCATTCTTACCACATTGCAAATTTGTTTTGAGTATATGGAAACTAATTATGAGCTTTCACACTAGCATGTACAAGGGTGAAGCATTAACACTTCTTTAGAGATCACCCATCCTATTGTTACTCCAACTCAAATATGCTAACTATAAAATTTCTACCAAAATCAAACACACTTAACATACTATACAAATATTTTATCAAATATTATACCTTATAGAGGAGAGGGACCAATAATTGTGCAAGCTAATTTTGTGAGCATGTAGTGATTATATGGAATATCATAGAACCTCCAATTTCTTTTAAAAAGGTGAAATGATCTTTTATCCATCTACAACTAAGGTTTGGAGGTGTGACTAATCATACAACCTGCCACATCAACACGTCTACTTTAAAGTGTCCTAAATTTTTTTTTTAAAATATTTGACCAAAACTTAATCATGGTATCCCTAGGAGTCGAATGAAAAATAATAATTTGTTGCTATAACGATCATAGAACTAATATTCAACTTTAAATAAGCAATTTTTTTACAACTCTTCACATTTCATGGTAAAATATGAGATAATTGTTGTGCTCACCTTTTATATTTGTGATAGGACAAACTATTAATATGAAATATTCTAATGCATATACAATTTTCATCTTTATTCTTGTACACATAATAAAGTATTTTTCCACATAACAACAATACTTGTTTAAATGAACACCTTATTTAATAAATGACACACTTATAGTGGATAATTATGATATTTTATATGAAACAAAAAATAATTTATTTTATCATATATAGCCATGTGTTCATGTTTATCTTAACTAACATTTAATTATTTTTTATTTACCTATAATCTAATTATTGACAATATATAGTATAATTATACTGAAAAGACTAAATCTTATAACCAAAAGTAATATACCAACCACAAACCTCATCCTACTATTAACCATCCCCCTTAAATAAATTGAATCCTAGAAAAGTGTGGCAAGTACTCTAGGAAAATTCACGGTCAGCAATTCGCGGAGGGAAAATTCACCATCAACAATACACCATGGGAAAATTCACCGCTATGAAAAATTCACCGACAAATAAAATTCACCGCCAAATAAAATTCACTGCAGTAAATTTTCCCATAGTAAATTGCTGACAATTTTCTGTCGTGAATTTGCCATATGACCAACGGTACATTGTACTGAGAAAAGGTTGGCGTAGGCGTCCATTCTAGATCTGAGTTAGCATTTTAATTCAGGAATCGATTTGACTTTCGACAGTCTGCGTATTTTAAATGCTCATCTTACACAGTCTTATCTTATAACTTTATTCGGTCAATACTTGGTTATTTTAAAGATAAAGAGCATGTGCAATTACTTGAAAGTCCATGCATACATTGGCCCAAAAGCTATCATCAAATGATTTTCAATCCCAGTTGCTGAATTCCAAACCAGGGAAATGACTTGTTTAGCAATTAAGAATTCAAGACGAGCAGTTCCACAAAGATGCGCAGATTTCCAATGATACCATGACATCCTTAGTACGGAATATGCAGCAACTTTTACGGCACCGGCTTGAATGTTTCATATTCACGTCTCAGCTGGCTCCAATCCATTACGTGTCCACAGAATTAAATATGATTTTCTACTATTTTAAATACAGAGCAGTATACAAGGAATGGAAAACCCAAGTGGAGTTTAAGATAATGGCGAGAAAGAGCAGTTTGTGTTTGGGATTACTGACAGTGATTGTGATAGCCGTGTGGGCACCGCGTTCATGGGCTCGGAGTAGTGGATTGAAGAGCAACTACTATGCAGCATCGTGCCCGAAAGCAGAGGATATTGTGAAAGAGCAAGTGTACAATCTCTATCAAGAGCACGGCAATACTGCTGTCTCATGGGTCAGAAATATTTTCCACGATTGCATGGTCGAGGTATCTTTTTAAGATCAATCTAGATTTTACTGTGGAGTATATTTTTTTTGTAAGGATTAGTTATAAATTGGAGTTGGCTGGTATTGTTATGTATACAGTCGTGCGATGCCTCATTGCTGCTGGATACGAGTGGGAGTGTGGTGTCTGAGAAGGGATCTGATAGAAACTTCGGATTGAGGAATTTCAAGTATGTGAATACAATTAAGAGCGCGCTTGAGAAGGAGTGCCCTGGAGTTGTCTCCTGTGCTGACATTATTGCTCTTGCTGCCAGAGATGGAGCTGTTATGGTGAGTGAAGTTTTTATTCACGATTTAAGAGTAGTTTGGTTGCAATGTATTAATTTACAGTATTCCTCTGGTTTATGTTGCTTAGGTTGTTTTAAGTTCAAGTTTCCCTATTTTATTCATTGCTAAAAGGATTAAAGTGAATGGGTTTGTTATTGATGCTACTCTAGTATGGATCGTTTATCTTTTCTGTTTAGATCGAAATGTCTACAATGGCCATGAAAGGATGTCTTGCCTACACATGAACATTCGAAAATGCTTTACCTTGAAGCCCTTTTGATTTGATGTCAGATTGAAAACAAAATGTGTTGATTGTTTCAGCTCTTTCATGATATAAGGATCCTTTATTTTGGCATTTCCTGGACAAACTAATGTTATTTGTTTTAATCTCTATACATTTCGTTTTGAAATCAGGTCAACACAAAATTAAAGCAGATGTTTAAGCTCTTCTTATGGTTGGAAATAAGTCACACTGGTGAATCTCTTATTATTGTTGGAACTAAGTCACATTCAAATTAAAGATGGATTGATCATAAAAGGATTAGTAGTCATCCAGATTAAGAATGAACTGATTATAAAAGGGTTAGTAGTTTAATGGTAGAGCACTCCAGCAACAAATAGAAGATCTTAAGTTTGAGTTCTAGTTGGTCCATGAAAAACTCAACATGTTATCAGAGCTAGATCAGTTAGGAGCCCCAAGTATTTATAGAGTAGCTTCAAGGGGAGTGTTGGAAATAATTCATACTTAAATCAAAGACGGATTAACCACAAAAGGACAAGTAGGTCAATGGTAGAATGTTCCAGCAAATGGAAGGTGATAGATTTGAGTCCTATTTGATCCATGAAAAGCTCAACATTGTATCAGAACTAAGCTAGATAAGAGCCCCAAGCATCTATAGATAAGCCACACTTGAAACAAAGATCGACTGATCACAAAAGAACCAGTAACTTGATGGTGTAACACTCCACCAACAAATGAAAAATCTTAGATTCAAATCTAACTTATCAAATGAAAACCTCAGCTATGAATCTTCAATATAGTGCAGTATGTTCAATATCTAAAATACAAAGTTGTTTCATCGCATTCATTTTCCTTTCACGCTTGAAATGTGTGCTATATAAGAAATTGAGACATGTGATCTCTATATGAGATCTGATTTAATCTGTTTGAATTTCTGAATTTATATCTTCTATTGCAGTTAGGAGGGCCTCGAGTAGAATTAAAAACAGGGAGAAGAGACAGTAAGAAGAGCAGCGCAGCAGTAGTGGACAACTACATTCCACTGCATAATGACAGTGTCACAATTGTTCTATCAAGATTTGCCGCCATAGGCATCGATGCTGAAGGAGCAGTAGCGCTCTTAGGTATCATTTCTTCTCCAATTATATTCATAGTTTTGATAGATGTTTTGATTGTTTTAACAACCTGGCCAAAATGGGTTTGTAAAACAGGGGCACACACAGTTGGAAGAACACACTGTGTGAATCTGGTAGAGAGGTTGTATCCGAAAGTGGATCCGACTCTGGATCCAGAATACGCTGTTTATTTGAAAGGTCGCTGCCCAACACCAAATCCAGACCCAGAAGCAGTCGCGTACGCACGTAATGATCGTGGAACGCCCATGAAGTTTGATAACAATTACTACAAAAATCTGATGAAGAATAAGGGCCTTCTGGTGGTGGATCAGCAGCTGCTCTCGGATCCCAGAACCTCCCCTTATGTGAAAAAGATGGCCCAAGACAACCACTACTTCTTTTCTCAGTTCTCGAGAGCACTTACCACCCTCTCTGAGAACAATCCTCTCACGGGCAACAATGGGGAAATCAGAAAAGATTGCCGGTTTGTTAATACCTAAATTACCTTATTCCTACTGCTCTACTCGGGAAAGCTGCGTAGAGTCTTGATTATGGATTGGAAATAACTCTCAAGAGAATTATAAATAAAGCTGAAATGATCTCTGACTTATAGGGCCACAGGCGTTGACTTTCACCTTAATTCTTAATTAAATTTAAATTTGTTACATTTTTCAAAGTTCCGTGGAGGGAGCATTGTTTTTAACGTATTTGTAACCAAAAAATAAAAATGGCAAGATTAATTAATTAGAATTGATAAATAAACAATGCACACAAGTATTTGTGGACTTGCAAAAATTAATGAATGAGATTTAGCTTTGGTTTGACGTTAATGTGATATTACATGCGTCTTTAATTGATTTATTTTTAAATTGAAAAATTGAAGGCTTTTAAGATGGTGACATGCAAATTAATTATTTTTGTGTAACAATTTAAGTCCTTTTTATAATTATGGATCAATTACAAGTGTTTTGTAGAATCATTCATATGTAATCTTTTTGTGTACATATGAATTGAGATTATGATTATGAACTGCTTTGAATTTCAAGTTTTGAGATGTATTGTCTTGATTTTTTGAAATTGCAGAAAATAACAGTATAAATATAAGATTTGTTAATCTTGAAATATACCACCTTTTTACAAAAATCAAATACAACAATCAATTATGACCCCTACTACTATACATATATCAATATTCTAATAATTATTTAGAGAATATGAAGTTCTCTTGTGAGACGCTAAATATACAAATATTAGAGAGATGTTCCAAATGAATTAATATTTTGCCACATCCCAATCAAAGACCATCTCATATTGAACATCATGTGCTCAATGAGATGAATAAATTAAGGAGTCATTTCAATTTATTGAGCATGAGTTGGACAACCTCATGCAAGTTGCATTAACCATGGATGGTGAGAGTGGAAAGGGAGGTTGTTGAACCATTAAGAAGCATGGACTCCCTCCCCCTTTCTATCTAATCTTCACATTGGACATAAAGAAGATTGGTAGGCAATTACTTGCGGATATCCATCAATGCATTTGGGGGGTGTAAATGCAAAATTCCACAATCTTTGATAGCGTCCTCCCTGCTTATGTGAGAAAGGGAGATTCTGAAAGGGGTGAGCATCAAAATATTATAAACAGAGGACAAGTAGAAGGCATAAGAGAAGACAAGATTTCCTTGGTAGACATATGCAACAAATGGGAGCAGAAATGTGGAACAAAATCCATAAAGAGAAATGCCATCTCATTGAATACCATGAGGACAAAGATATGCACAAAACAGATTTGTTGAGAAGGCTTTACGAACTTTCAAGCAAATGCCATTGATAAGTGTAAAGCCAAATTTCATAACTGTTGAGAACATCCTCCTCACCTATACCACAATGAGAGCTTTTGAATACATTATGGACACATGTCGAAACAAAAAGGATAGAAGAGTGGTAGAGGAAGGGCTTTTGGAAAATTCAACGCTAGCAATTCATCGTCAAAAAACTCATTGTGAAAAATTCACTGTGGGAAAATTCATCGCCAGGACAAATTCACCACCAACAATTCACTGCGGTAGAAAATTCATCATATTAAAAGTTTGTGATTAATTTTCCATGGCGGTGAATTGTTGGTGGTGAAATTTTCTTGAGGTGAGTTTGTCATGGTGGTGAATTTTCCTACGGTGAATTGTTGGCAGCCAATTTTCCCATGGTGAATTGTTCACGGTGAATTCTCTAGCGGTGAATTGTTGGTAGTGAATTTTCCTGATGCTGTAGAGGAAGATGGCATAACTGACACAATGAAAGGTTGTTTGAGGCAGCCTATTTGATGATGGCGAACAACTTGGAGGAGGTCATTGGTTCTTTTTGGCTGTAGAACCATCAACTAAGGAGGACATTTTGGAATTGGCATAGATGAAAAATGGCTAGGAATCACATCGGTAGGGGTTTCTTTATTATGAAAGGGTTCTAAATGTTTTAGTTTTATTTGTTGTAGAAGGGCACATAGTATTTTTTCAAACCACATTCCTTTCTTTTCATTTTTATTTTCTATGATATTGTCTAGCTATGGATTTTGTTTCTCAAAGAATAATGGTAACACTTATTATAAATTTTTAATATAAAATGGGAGAAAGTTTGTGCAATATTATAGTTTTATAGTTGAAAACTAAATTATAGTATAGACCCATAGGAATAAAAGTTAGCTCTAGCCACACTATGTTTTTGCACTCGTTAATATACATCTTGGAGGTTTTCGTGCTTCTATTTGTCATGGATTAGGCAAGTCAGAAAGCCTTATTTATTCTAGGGGAGAATATATGTGATGGGGTACCATTTCAATTAACTGACCAATAATTAACTTTGAATTGTAAAGTTAAAATAATAGTAATCTTGTTTCCCTACATTTATGGTAAATTTATATGCAAAATGTTGAAGCTTAAACAAAGCATGCGAGCTTTTGAAAAAATGCCTCCATGAAATGTGGCCTTACGTAGTACCAAGAGGTCATGTATGTTCAAAATGTATTATGCAAAAGGTTTTAGAAACTTTTAATTAGATGAAAACTAGCCTTCTACTTGCTTTTATTCAAACTAGAACTTGAGAAGAGGGTATGGATAAGTAGAAAAGCATGACTAAAAAGGGATTTTCGTCAGATTTAAATCACAAGAGCTATTTACTATCACCATCTCATTTCCAAAACTTATGAGAGAATTGATATCAATTTTTTTGAATATGGTTCTTAGAATGTTATGGCCTTTTAATTTCTTATTTGTGTAGTGTAGGAAATTGTACTCCCTAGGAGCAGATAGTACAATTTCACACTTAATTTGGACCTATTTTAGTGACCTCACATTTATGCATTTTTACCCTTCCTAAATGGGCCCTAATTCCCTTTATAATGCATCTCTAAAGCCTTATTTCTCCCATTTTCTGAAAGGAGAACCTATATTTAAATGACGCGGTCAATAATTAAAACACATTGAAGAATGTGTGTCTTGGACTTTTGGGCCAAGACCCATTCGCCCAAGTCCTCCTTAGGTCCTAGGTCCCAGTTTTTAATATGTTTTTGGTGGTATTTTAATTATTCAAAATTCATATGTAAATGTTGGCTATCAAGATCTAATATTTGAGAAATTAGAGAAGAAGCCTATAAAGCCTGGTCTTTTCACCATTTCAAACTAGATGGCAAGTTTGAAAGATTAAGGAGAGAAGAAGCAACATTTCAAGAGCAAGAAAAAAATAAAATTTGAAGTCTTGGAGTAGCATTTTGTGTGTATTTTCATGTCTTCAAGCTCATTTTCCAAAGTTTGATCAAGCATTGTTCATGATTGAAGGTTGATGCCAAAGGTTGAACATAATGGATTCTAGGTTTGGGAGATGTATTTGGCTATTTCTCATACCCTAATGACTTGTTTTATGTTGTTCCCATCTTCAAGATTCATTCTACTAGCAACCTACAACAAAGTATCATTATGTTTCAGATTTATTTAGGGTGTATTAATGTCTCCCTATGTGGATCTTTATCATTCATCATTTAGGAATCATACTCTAATGCAGTTGAGTAGGGTTTCTTTGCATGTTAGCTCATAAAAACCTTAGATGCACTTAATGTTAGGGCTTGCATACTATCATTTATCAGATCCCTATCATTTATTAAGGTTTAATTACCAAACTTGGGAGTTTGACCTTGGAAAACCCCCATAAAAATAAACAAACATTTTTTTGCTATAGATTTACTGCATGTACAAATCTGGGAATGAAGATTTGTAGGTACAAGAGCAGAGTGCAGATAAAAAGCTACATCTTTAGATTTTATAGTTTTGAAAAGGTCTACAAATACTCGTTCACACTAGGGAAAACCTATCCTTTAGGAGACCTCAAAATTGACTTTTGGTGCCAAGTACAAGTGTCTAGAACCTTCTTAGATCTACCTGCAAACTATGTTTTTCGTTTCTATAGCTTCATAAAATTACATTTCACTATCTAGGTCATATTGTTCATTAGGTTTAGTTGCATAAAATCATTTCCATTTAGTTCTAAATCTTATTATCCTAAAGAAACCCAGGGATTCAAGTTTCATTGGCTCACATTAGGGTTCAAAGTCAATCTCTACACCTTGCAATCCCTTAACTTCAATGAAAATGTGGAAAGAGGGACACCATTAGTTCCAAAGTTTTTTGTATAAAGGACCTAGGACACCCTATTTTGGGGATTCCCCCATTTTCACCTTATTTCATTTTGGTGAACCTAAAGTGAATTCAATGTTGGGGATGCATCATGGTACTCATCATTTGAGTCACTAAAATAGACTTCGTTGATGGTAGGACATGAATGTCACCTAGCCTAGGACCACTCTATGTAGCTCTCAAATATGCAGGTCATGGCCTGGGTGCCACCTAAACCTACCTAGACTAACATGATACGATCATAATTAAATATCATAATAATATAGTCATGGTGTCCAAACAACAATCTATCCTATAACATCCTAGTCAGTTATTATGTGTGATTTGACCATTGTGGTATAGTCCTATAAGGTCTCCATGATATATCCTCCTCCTCTAAGTGATTGAATGAAACTCTCTAGTGTAAAACATCTTCGCACTGCCAGGCTCACGTCAAGGAATAACTATATGCTCTTAGATAGCCAAGGGTCACCATGGTAGGAAAATCGGTAGGTCTAGTGCATGTGATATGCTCAAAAGCCCACACCTGAAGGAGTGTACAATACAATGCTATGAAGCTCACGAAATAAAAATAAACAAAGATCATAACATAGATGAGCTATCATATTGTGACCCCATGCATGTATAGTCTTATGCTTCTCCATATAAAAATAGTATGAATGAGGCCCCCCTCGAAGTGTGTGCCTCATCCATCAAGAACAAGGGCTAGGGAACATTCACCAAGATAATTCATCGAAGCAATGTTGAGCGAGCATATGGAAGCCATTTTGAGCTTGATGCGGGTTGCAATATCCTTAGGTGCAACAGGGTGGTTAGTATAGTATTGAATGTCACACCTCATCTATCAGTGTGTGTGATCCTCCTCCATGTGGATGATCCCACCCCGAATGGGTATCCTGAAGATCCAATGAATATCCTCACGTGTGACTATTATCTCCTTGGTTGGGAGATGAAATATATAGGTAGTTGAATCCCACCTCTCCACTAGGGCCATCAACATTGCATCATGATATCTCATGGGTGGCATGAGATATATCCAAAAAAATCAACTCAAAGAGTCTTTGCCTCCTCCTTAGTCAATCAGGTAACCTGCTCTCAGAGAAAAGACAACAAATTCCCTCCTAATCTTTGTTGAGTGTGTGGTAGAATCTGAAGAAAAGGAAAAGGAAATCATTGGTAACATTGAAAAAATGGTCAATCAAATAGATAAAAAAAATGAAAAACTTCCCTTGGACATTCTACCCAAAATGGCACAGGGTCACCATTTCTAAATGGGGGGTCAAGGAGAGGGTCGCCATTTCATGATGGGGTCACCAAAATGGGAAAGGGTTGCCATTTTTGGATGGGGGTGCTCTGAATGTTTGGAAAAGTGTACACATAGTGGAAAATATAAAGGAAAATGACTCGGATAAGGTAGAACAAACTCACCTCATGTGGGATGTTGTTGTTTGCAATCCTGGATTATAGAACCTCTAGTCTCAAGGGCTCATAGGGTCTTCAGCTTGACATCTTCACTCCTCTACAACAAGGTAATCTCTAAAAGGTAAATTTCAAAATGGTAGTCAAAATATAACTGTGCAGTAATATATAGTAAAATTTTATTAGTAGTACATTTCACTAAAATCAAGTGCCATAATGGGGGCTAGTGAACTCCATTTTCAATATCATTTGTTACGTTGGATTCAAATTTTTGTCCCCAATCTCATCTAATGTTTACTGATAAATGGTGTTGTAATATCATAACCCTATTGTAAGCATTTCAACCTCACAATTCGATGAGTACTAGTATAGAAACAATAATAGATTACTGAAAAAACTACTAAAAATTGCTTATAAATGACTAAAGTTGGTCACATGACCATTAGTAATTTATTTCCAATCATATATAATGTGACTAGATTGTTGACTAAACCATTTTTATTCATTTATTGGTTGTTTTGATTGATCAATTTGGTAGTGTATTTAGTCATTGATTTAGTCATTCATTGTTCTGATTTGGTCACTTATTTGGTCACTTTTTTTCCACTGATATATTTAGTCATTGATTGTTGGAATTTGGTCACTTATTTAGTCTTTTTTAATTCACTGATATATTTAACTAGTCACTTATTTAGTTGTTGATTTAGTCATTGATTATTGTAATCTGGTCAGTTATTTAGTTATTTTTTTTATTCATTGATATATTTAGTCATTGATTGTTATTAATTGGTCATTTATTTAGTCATTTTTATTCACTGATTTCTCTACGTTGGTAGTGTATTTAGTCATTAATTTTAATCATCATTTTGATTAATTTGGTAGTATATTTAATCATTTTTATTCACTAATTTCATTGGTTATATACAAGTGTTTTGTAGAATCATTCATATGTAATCTTTTTGTGTACATATGAATTGTGATTATGATTATGAACTACTTTGAATTTCAAGTTTTGAGATGTACTTTCTTAATTTTTTGAAATTACATAAAATAATAGTGTAAATATAAAATTTGTTAAACTTGAAATATACCACCTTTTTACAAAAATCAAAGACAACAATCGATTATGTAATATGCCCCTACTATGCATATATCAATACTCTAATAATGATTTAAGGAATATTAAACTTTCTTGTGAAATGCTAAATGTATGTTAAAATATTCCATAGATGTTCCAAATGAATTAATATTTTGCCACATCCCCTAAAATACCATCTCATATTGAACATCATGTGCTCAATGAAATAAAGAAATTGAGTCGTCATTTCAATTTAATGGAGAATGGGTAGGTCAACCTCATGCAAGTTGCATTAACCATGGATGATGCGAGTGGAAAGGGACGTTGTCGAACCATTAAGAAGAACGAATTCCCTCCCCCTTTCTATCTAATCTTCATATTGGACATAAAGAAGATTGGCAGGAAAGTACTTGCAGATATCCATCAATGCATTCGGGGGGTGTAAATGCAAGCCTCCACGATCTTTGACAACATCCTCACTGCTTATGTGAGAAAGGGAGATTCTGAAAGGGGTGAGCGTCAAAATATTATAAAAAGAGGACAAGTAGAAGGCATAAGAGAAGACAAGACTACCTTGGTAGGCATATGCAACAAATGGGAGTAGAAAGGTGGAACAAAATCCATAAAGAGAAATGCCATCTCATGGAATACCATGAGGACAAAGATATGCACAAAACAGATTTGTTGAGAAGGCTTTACGAACTTTCAAGCAAATGCCATTGATAGGTGTAAAGCCAAATTTCATAATTGTTGAGAACATCCTCCTCGCCTATGCCACAATGAGAGCTTCTGAATACGTTATGGACACATGTCGAAACAAAAAGTATAGAAGAGTGGTAGAGGAAGGGCTTTAGGAAAATTCAACCCCAACAATTAACCGTCAGAAAACTCATTGTGAAAAATTCACCATGGGAAATTCATTGCCATGACAAATTCACCTCAAGGAAAATTCATCACATTAAAAGTTTGCAATTAATTTTCCATGGCAATGAATTGCTAGTGGTGAATTTTTCTTGACGTGAGTTTTTCATGGTGGTGAATTTTCCTGTGGTGAATTGTTGGTGGTTAATTTTCCCACGGTGAATTGTTCATGGTGAATTTTCTGGCGGTGAATTGTTGGCAATGAATTTTCCTGATGTTGTAGAGGAAGATGGCATAACTGACACAATGAAAGGTTGTCTGAGGGATCCTATTTGATGATGGCGAACAACTTGGAGGAGGTCGTTGGTTCTTGTTGGCTGTAGAACCATCAACTAAGGAGGACGTTTTAGACCTGGCATAGCTGAAGAATGGCTAGGAATCGCAACGGTAGGGGTTTCTTTATCAGGAAAGGGTTCTAAATGTTTTAGTTTTATTTGTTGTAGAAGGGCACATAGTATTTTTTTCAAACCACATTCCTTTATTTTCATTTTTATTTTCTATGATATTATCTAGCTAGATGGATTGTGTTTCTCAAAGAATAATGGTAGCCCTTATTATAAATTTTTAATATAAAATGGGAGAAAGTTTGTGCAATATTATAGTTTTATAGTTGAAAACTAAATTATAGTATAGAGCCATAGGAATACAAGTTAGCTCTAGCCACACTATGTTTTTGCACTCGTTAATATACATCTTGGAGGTGTTTGTGCTTCTATTTGTCATGGATTAGGCAAGTTAGAAATCCTTATTTATTCTAGGGGAGAGTATATGTGATGGGGTACCATTTCAATTGACTGACCAAGAATTAACTTTGAATTGTAAAGTTAAAATAATAATAATCTTGTTTCCCTACATTTATGGTAAATTTATATGCAAAATGTTGAAGCTTAAACAAAGCATGTGAGCTGTTTGAAAAAATGCCTCCATGATGTGTGGCCTTACGTAGTGCCAAGAGGGCATGCATGTTTGAAATGTATTATGGAAAAGGTTTTAGAAACTTTTAATTAGATGAAAACTAGCCTTCTACTTGCTTTTATTCAAATTAGAACTTGAGAAGAGGGTATGGATAAGTAGAAAAGCATGACTAAAAAGGGATTTTCATCAGATTTAAATCACAAGAGCTATTTACTATCACCATATCATTTACAAAACTTATGAGGAGAATTGATATCAATTTTTTTTTTAATATGGTTCTTAGAATGTTATGGATTTTTAATTTCTTATTTGTGTAGTGTAGGAAATTGTACTCCCTAGGAGCAAATAGTACAATTTCACACTTAATTTGGACCTATTTTAGTGACCTCACATTTATGCATTTTTACCCTTCCTAAATGGGCCCTAATTCCCTTTATTATGCATCTCTAAAGCCTTATTTTTCCCATTTTCTGAAAGGAGAACCTATAGTTAAATGAGAGAGTCAATAATTAAAACACATTGAACAATGTGTGTCTTGGACTTTTGGGCCAAGACCCATTCGCCCAAGTCCTCCTTAGGTCCTAGGTCCCATTTTTTAATATGTTTTTGGTTGTATTTTAATGATTCAAAATTCATATGTAAATGTTGGCTATCAATATCTAATATTTGAGAAATTAGAGAAGAAGCCTATACAACCTAGTCTTTTCACTATTTCAAACTAGATGGAAAGTTTGAGAGATCAAGGAGAGAAGAAGCAACTTTTCAAGAGAAAGAAAGAAAGAAAAGTTGAAGTCTTGGAGTAGCATTTTGTGTGTATTTGCAAGTCTTCAAGCTCATTTTCCAAAGTTTGATCAAGCATTGTTCATGATTGAAGGTTGATGCCAAAGGTGGAACATGATGGATTCTAGGTTTGGGAGATGTATTTGGCTATTTCTTATACCCTAATGACTTGTTTTATGTTGTTCTCATCTTCAAGAGTCATTCTACTAGTAACCTACAATAAGGTATCATTATGTTTTAGATTTATTTAGGGTGTATTGATGTCTCCCTATGTGGATCTTTATCATTCATCATTTAGGAATCATACTCTAATGCACTTGAGTAGGGTTTCTTTGCATGTTAGCTCATAAAACCCTTAGATGCACTTAAGGTTAGGGTTGCATACTGTCCTTTATCAAATCCCTATCATTTATCAAGGTTTAATTACCAAACTTGGGAGTTTGACCTTGGCAAACCCCCATAAAAATAAACAAACATTTTTTTGTTGTAGATTTACTATAGATACAAATCTGGGAATGAAGATTTGTAGGTACAAGAGCAGAGTGCAGATAAAGAGCTACATCTTTAGATTTTATAGTTTTGAAAAGGTCTACAAATACTCGTTCACACTAGGGAAAACCTATCCTTTAGGAGACCTCAAAATTGACTTTTGGTGCCAAGTACAAGTGTCTAGAACCTTCTTAGATCTACCTGCAAACTATGTTTTTCGTTTCTATAGCTTCATAAAATTACATTTCATTATCTAGGTCATATTGTTCATTAGGTTTAGTTGCATCAAATCATTTCCATTTAGTTCTAAATCATATTATCCTAAAGAAACCTAGGGATTCAAGTCTGATTGGCTCACATTAGCGTTCAAAGTCAATCTCTACACCTTGCAATCCCTTACTTTCAATGAAAATGTGGAAAGAGGGACACCATTAGTTCTAAAGTTCTTTTTATGAAGGACCTAGGACACCCTATTTTTGGGATTCCCCCATTTTCACCTTATTTCATTTTGGTGAACCTGAAGTGAATTCAATGTTGGGGGTGCATCATGGTACTCATCATTTGAGTCACTGAAATAGACTTCATTGATGGTAGGATGCGAATGTCACCTAGCCTAGAACCACTCTGTGTAGCTCTCAAATATGCAGGTCATGGCTTGGGTGCCACCTAAACCTACCTAAAGGGTAGGTGCGGGGATCATAATGGGCCAAAAGTGGCAATATTATGGGTATTTGTAGGGTATGTGGCTACGATTTTTTTACACAAAATTGATGAAGCGAAAAGGGTTTTAGAGGAGATTCTCAACTTTCCACCAATATAAATTATGCTTTAATTTGAATTTAATAAATAATTATTATTTATTTTCTATTAGAATTATGACTAAAGTCCTAATCGATAGGCTGATTGAAAAACATCTATAACTTTCAAACGGTATCAAATTTTTTGAATCCAAAACATGGTCACATTCTATACTTCACATACTATAGGATTAACAAAACAAAAATTAAATTTCATGAAGTTTTGACCAAGTTAAGGTGGCGGACATATGAGTTTTATATTTTTTAAAAGTTGTAATAAAAAATTCATAATTAATTATTTACTTGGAAAAAAATTATAAAAAATATGCATCACATCAGACATGAGTCTTCTACTTATATATTATCATTTTATTATGGTTAAGGTGGTCAGACACCTACTTGTTATTTTCCGAAATTTAAATTACTTGCATTGAAATTTTAAATTTTCACCAAATAGATTTTATTTATTTTAAATAAACCTAGTAGTTTAGAAACTACATTCAATTTTCTACAGATTCTATTGTTACATATTTTTTAAATAATATAGATAACTTATTCAATTTTTTACGTCAAGTTTATAACACTGATTTTTCTAAATTTTTTGCCACTTAAGGGCCTGTTTTTCCATGATGATCTTGCACATGCCCTAGACTAACACATGATACAATCATAATAAAAATGTCATAATAATATAGTCATGGTATCCAAACAACAATCTACCCTACAACATCCTGGTCAGTTAATATATAGTAAAATTTTATTAATAGTACATTTCACTCAAATGAGGTGCCATAATGGGGGCTAGTGAACTCCATTTTCAATATCGTTTGTTACGTTGGATTCAAAGTTTTGTCCCCAATCTCATCTAATGTTTACTGATAAATGGTGTTGTGATATCATAACCCTATTGTAAGCATTTCAACCTCACAATTCGATGAGCACTAGTATAGAAACAACAGTAGACTATTGAAAAAACTACTAAAAACTACTTATAAATGACTAAAATTGGTCACGTGACGATTAGTAATTTATTGCCAGTCATATATATAGCAACCATATTGTTGACTAAACTATTTTTATTCATTTATTGATTGTTTTGATTGATCAATTTGGTAGTATATTTAGTCGTTGATTTAGTCATTGATTGTTGTGATTTGGTCACTTTTTTTCTACTGATATATTTAGTCATTGATTGCTGTAATTTGGTCATTTATTTAGTCATTTTTTATTCACTGATATATTTAACTGTTCACTTATTTAGTTGTTGATTTAGTCATTGATTATTGTAATCTGGTCACTTATTTAGTCATTTTTTTATTCATTGATATATTTAGTCATTGATTGTTGTTAACTGGTCATTTATTTAGTCATTTTTATTTACTGATTTATGTGCATTGGTAGTGTATTTAGTCAATAATTTTAATCATCATTTTGATTAATTTGGTAGTATATTTAGTCAATTTTATTCATTGATTTCATTGGTTATATACAAGTGTTTTGTAGAATCATTCATATGTAATCTTTTTTGTGTACATATGAATTGTGATTATGATTATGAACTATTTAAGAATTTAATGTTTTGAGATGTATTGTCTTGATTTTTTGAAATTGCATAAAATAATAGTATAAATATAAAATTTGTTAAACTTGAAATATACCACTTTTTACAAAAATCAAAGACAACAATCGATTATGTAATATGCCCCAACTATGCATATATCAATACTCTAATAATGATTTAGGGAATATTAAATTTTCTTGTGAAATGCTAAATGTATATTAAAATATTCCATAGATGTTCCAAATGAATTAATATTTTGCCACATCCCCTAAAAGACCATCTCATATTGAACATCATGTGCTCAATGAAATAAAGAAATTGAGTCGTCATTTCAATTTAATGGAGAATGGGTAAGTCAACCTCATGCAAGTTGCATTAACCATGGATGGTGCGAGTGGAAAGGGACGTTGTCGAACCATTAAGAAGCATGGAATCCCTCCCCGTTTCTATCTTATCTCCACATTCGATATAAAGAAGAATAGCAGGCAAGTACTTGCGGATATCCATCAATGCATTCGGGGGGTGTAAATGCAAGACTCCACGATCTTTGACAGCGTCCTCCCTGCTTATGTGAGAAAGGGAGATTCTAAAAGGGGTGAGCATCAAAATATTATCAAAAGAGGGACAAGCAGAAGGCATAAGAGAAGACAAGACTGCCCTGGTAGACATATGCAGCAAATGGGAGGAGAAAGGTGGAACAAAATCCATAAAGAGAAATGCCATCTCATGGAATACCATGAGGACAAGATATGCACAAAACAGATTTGTTGAGAAGGCTTTACGGACTTTCAAGCAAATGCCATTGATAGTTGTGAAGCCAAATTTCATAACTGTTGAGAACATCCTCCTCGCCTATGCCACAATGAGAGCTTCTGAATAGGTTATGGACACCTGTCCAAACAAAAAGGATAAGAGGAAGACGGCGTAACTCACACAATGAAAGGCTGACTGAGGGAGCCTAGTTGATGATGGCGAACAGCTTGGAGGAGGTCGCTGTTTCTTGTTGGCTGTAGAACACATCAACTAAGGAGGACATTTTGGGCCTGGCATAGATGAAAAATGGCTGGGAATCGCATCAGTAGGGGTTTCTTTATTGCAAGCTCATAAAAACATAGATGCACTTAAGGTTAGGGCTTGCATACTGTCATTTATCAAATCTCTATCATTTATGAAGGTTTAATTACCAAACTTGGGGTACAAATCTAGGAATGAAGATTTGTAGGTACAAGAGCAAGGTGCAGATAAAGAGCTACAACTTTATATTTTATAGTTTTGAAAACGCCTACCAAGACTCATTCACCCTAAAGCAAACCTATCCTCTAGGAGACCTCAAAATAGAATTTTGGTGCCAAGTACATGTGTCCTAACCCTTCTTAGATCTTCCTGAAAACTATGTTTTCTATTTCTATAGCTTTGGGATATTACATTTCATCATCTAGGTCATATTATTCATTAGGTTTAGTTGCATCAAATCATTTCCATTTAGTTCCAAATCCTATTATCCTAAAGAAACCTAGGGATTCAATTTTGATTGGCTCACATTAGGGTTGAAATTCAATCTCTACACCTTGCAATCCCTTACATTCAATGTAAATGTGGAAAGAGAGACACCATTAGTTCCAAATTTCTTTGTATGGAGGACCTAGGACACCCTATTTTTAGGATTCCCACATTTTCACCTTATTTCATTTTGGTGAACTTGATGTGAATCCAATGTTGGGGGTGAATCATGGTCCTCATCATCCGAGTCATTGAAATAGACTTCATCAATGGTAGGATGACGAATGTCACCTATCCTAGCACCACTCTGTGTAGCTCTCAAATATGTAGATCGTGGCTTGGGTGCCACCTAAACCTACCCAAATTAACGCATGATACAATCATAATAAAATTCCATAACGATATAGTCATGGTGTCCAAACAACAATTCATCCTGCAACATCCTAGTAAGCTATCATGTGTGATCTAACCATTGTAGTATAGTCCTATAAGGTCTCCATGATATGTCATTCTCCTCTAAGTGATTGAACTAGACTCTCTAGTGTACAAAAAATCTCCACACTGCTGGGCTCACCTCAAAGAATAACTATATGCTCTCATATAACCAAGGGTCACCATGGAAGGAAAACTAGTAGGTCCAGTACATGTGATATGCTTGTAAGGCGACACCTAAAGGAGTGTAAAATGTACTATGCTATGCAGCTCCCAATACAAAAATCAACAAAGATCATAACACAAATGAGCTATCATATTGTGACCCCATGCATATATAGTCTGATGTTTCTCCATATCACAAATAGTATTAATGGGCCCCCCTTCGAGGTGTGTGCCTCATCCATTGAGAACAAGTGCTAGTGGCACATTCACCAACATAATTCAACAAAGCAATGGTGAGTGAGCATATGGGTGTTGGAAAGAAGTTAATTCCACTTTTTGGCCATTTAGTGGAAGTGCTTTCCCTGATTTTTAGAATTCGACACATTTGAGCTTAAAATTTGAAGCACTTAGAGATGAAATCTTGGAAAAATTCACTAATCATAAAATGTATTACTCGGAGTCTAGTTTCCAAATGTGTAATTTATTTCAATACCTAGATGATACAAATTGATTTTCAATAGGCGTTTCTAAAAACCACTGTTTAAAAGTCACTTTTTTTTTACCATACCATGCACGTGTACATCATCCATATTTTGACCCAAATAATCATATTTTGATAAATCCTTTTGGGAAAAGATTTGTAACTCATTGAGCATGTTTTTCATATTTTTTTGCAATTTTTTATTGGCCATATTTGGTGTTTTGAAAAATTATCGTATACATTCACATAAGATGACTTGAACTTATAATTTTTGTTTTTTTTTTTCAAATTGAAAGAAATTTTTCTAATGTATGCTTTGTACAAAAATTTAAAAAATTATGTTTAATAAAAAGTTATTAAAATACTAAAACCCTTGATATTTCAAGTTTATGGACCAGTTTCATCATAAATTAATTGAAAAATAGAAAAAATAATCCAATTGTAAAAAAATTAATATTTGGAATCTACACTATCTCATCTATAATGGGTTTTAATTTAGTCAAAAAATTTGAAAAATGTTAAAAACATATTCAAAGTCACTATTTTCTGACATTTCAGATCCTTCAACTTGTGGGTCAAACCAAATTTTAAAAGCTTAGATTCGGGTCCCTGCCTTTTCCCAAACTGAAAAATAAAAAACTTGACCAAAAATTAAAATTTTTAAAAAGTGGGATCCTATTTCAAAATGGGATTTTTCATGAAAAAGGAAAAATTATGAATTTAAAAACGAGATCCCATTTCAAAATGGGATCTTTTTTAAAAAGTGGCATCCCATTTTAAAATGGGATCTCATTTTAAAATCATAAAAAACACTTATGTTTTTAAAACATGATCACTTTGTAAAGTTCTTTGAAAGGATTCATAAAAAAATTTATTTTTTTATGAAACAGGATCTTGTTTTCAAAATCCAGGTACCCATTTTTTAAAAAGGGGGATCCCATTTTTGGCTCAGGGTCTTGAACCTAAACGAGATCCCATTTATTAAAAAGCGAGATCCCATTTTTTGCAAGCAGATTTTGTTTTTTTGCCTAAGGAAAAAACTTTCATATTTCATGGAATCATCTTTGTGCTTTTACCCATATGGAAGCCATTTTGAGCTTGATGCAAGATCCAATATCCTCAGGTGCAATAGGGTGGCCAATATACTATTGAATATCACACCTCATTTTTCAATGTGTACGATCCTCCTCCATGTGGATGATCCCACCCCATATAGGTATCTTGAAGATCTGATGAATATCCTCATGTGTCATTGTTATCTCCTTAGTTGGGAGATGAAATGTATAGTTATCTGAATCCCACCTCTCCACTAGGGACATCAACATTGCATCATGATATCTTATGGGTGGCATGAGATATATCCAAAACAATCAATTAATGAAAAGAGTCTCTACCTCCTCCTCATTAAACTAGGTAACCTACTCTCAAAGGAAAGACAACGAATGTCCTAATCTTTGTTGAGTGTGTGGTAGAATATAAAAAAAAGAAAAAGGAAATCATTAGTAACATTGAGAAAATGGTTGATCAAATAGATAACAACAAATAAAAACTTCCCTTGGATGTTTCTGCCATTTTTGAATGGGGGGTCAAGGACATGGTCACCATTTGATGACGGGGTTGCCAAAATGGGAAAGGGTTGCCATTTTTGGATGGTGGTCCTTCAAATGTTTGGAAAAGTGTGCAAATAGTGGGAAATATAAAGGAAAATCACCCAGATAAGGTAGAACAAACTCACCTCATGTGGGATGTTGTTGTTTGCAATCTTAGATTGCATAACCTCTAGTCTCGAGGGCTCATAGGGTCTTTAGCTTGAAATCTTCACTCCTCTACAACAAAGTAATCTCCAAAAGGTAAATGTCAAAATGGTAGTCAAAATATGATTTTGCAATAACATATAGTAAAATTTATTTAATAGTACATTTCACTCAAATCACCATAATGGGGGCTAGTGAACTCTGTTTTCAATGTCATTTGTTGCATTGGCTTCAAATTTTTGTCCCACATATCATTTGATGTTTAATGATAGATGGTGTTGTGATATCATAACCCTATTGTAAGAATTTCAACCTACCAATCAATGAGGCTACATTGCTACCCTGATTCCACCTCCATAAAGTAATTGGAATCAGGAGGGGCATATGTCTACTGCCAAATTTGATTCTCTATAGAAGTTTGATATGTTTAAAGATGATTTTGAATAGCTAACGAATCAATTTTATAGGATGTGGTTTCCAACATTATGGTTTAGTAGATAACTACATTTGGGGGCTTCATTCTCCTTGTTTGTAAATGAATTACAATATTAATATGAGTATGTTTTTATGAAGCATATTTTACTTTCAAGTACTTTAGCTTGCATATGCACATAGTGTCATATGGCTGCTAAAGTGGGGTCTAAATGTAGTGTAGGAAATTGTACTCCCATGTAAGTGGGTATGTGTAGGATCATTATGGGCCAAAAAGTGGCGATATGATGGGTATGTGTAGGGTATGTGGTTGACGACTTTTTTTTTACCCAAAATTGATGAAAAAAGGGGTTTTTAAAGGAGATTCTCAGCTTTCCACCAATATAAATTATGCTTTACTTTGAATTTAATAAATAATTATTATTTATTTTCTATTTGAATTCTGACTAAAGTCCCGATTGATAGGATGATTGAAAAACATCTATAGCTTTCAAATGGTATCACATTTTTAATCAAAACATCGTCACATTCTATTCTTTGCATAGTATAGGATTTTAAAAAATGAATTTCATGAAGTTTTGAACAAGTTAAAGTGGTCAAACATATGAGTTTTATATTTTTTAAAAGTTGTAATAAAAATTCATAATTAATTATTTACTTCAAAAAAAATTACAAAAATATGCATCACATCGGGACATAGGTCCTCTACTTATATCTAAAATCTTATAAAAATAATTATCATTTTTATTGTGGTTAGGGTAGTGGGACAAACACCTACTTATTTTTTCCACTGAAATTTAAATTTCACTTTGCATTAAAATTTCAAATTTTTCATAAATAGATTTTTTTTAAAATAAACCTAGTAGTTTAGAAACTACATTCAATTTGCTACAAATTCTTATCTTACATATTTTGAAATAATATAGATAGCTTATTCAAATTTTTCGTCAAGTTGCCTAACTCTATTTTTTAAGATTTTTAAGCCTTAAGGGCCTATTTTTCCATGATGATCACATAGCGAAGTGATAGTACAATTTCACCTTAATTTGGACCTACTTTAGTGACCTAAAATTTATGAATTTTTACCCTTCCTAAGTGGGCCCTAATTCCCTTTTATTATGCATTCAAAAGCATATTTTCCCCATTTTATGAAAGGAGAACCTATATTTAAATAATGCAATGTGTGACATGTGTCTGCAAACACTAATCTCAAACAAGGGTTAGTACCTACAAATCCTTCAAGAACACTCCTATGAAATACCGTGCAAATGCTTCAAAAATGCAACAAAGGATGAAATAAAACTAAATCATTAGGAAAGCAATAACAAGTCACC
>VDFB02038405.1:0-102591 GCA_007258455.2 Sequoia sempervirens
TCCTTGCTAGTCACTTCCATAACTATAAGGTTGATCATGCACCTATGAATTTAACCTACATAAGTGCGAATATTATTTGGAAGAATAACTATGATCTTTATAAATTATTAAAAAATTACTTCCATTTGTCATGAACTTATGTGTTGGTCCCTAAATAGAAAACTTAGTTATGTTGTCAAGAGTTTACATATAACAAGAATAATTATTCCCTTGTGTTAAACCTTGTGAGAATATAGAGTCAATGACTTAGAGAATAGTCAAAGACAACATAAATAATGTAATGGATGCCCTAAATGATGTATGCAAAGCAAACACTCTAATAAACACTCAATAATTGTGTAAGTAAGAATTTGAGTTGAAATCTACATGTCACCAAATGAATTAGGGTTACATTTTTTAATTCAAACCTAAGAGTCATAATTGAAAAATTTCATACATGAAGTCAACACACAATAGTCAAAAGAAAGATAAGATCGATTCTAAATTTAAATTTGAATTCTAAAAATAAAAAGATCATTTCAACAATTATACATCATATCCATGTTATATACAATTATAAAATTACAAACTTACCATAACATTAAATGAATAAATATGTAAAATCAAATACTCAAAAATAAATGCAAAATTTAAATATTAAAACTTGAATTATATATTAAATAGAAAGAAAAATACAAGATATGCTACACTTCGACTATTAAAAACTCAAATAAATTCAAAAAATGCCTCATAATTCCGTAAAATTTACAAATAAAATTCAACCCCCATCTTCGCAATGATACTAACATTCCCCATAAATTTGTCTCGGCAATAAGCCTAAAAAAATATGCCTAAAAAATTGAATTCAAATACAGTTCAAACGGACACGCCTCGTAATATTAGTGACAGGAATCTCGTAATATGTGCAGCAAAAGGCGTGTCACTCTCACTTCCCCTGAATACCCCCAATGCTGGACGCCACTTCTTGAAACCCTCTTAAATTTCTGTCTAAAGAAAGCCCGTGCATTACCGTGTTACGCATAACGCTAGTTTTTCTGTTAAAGAGGAACAGGTTTCTGTTGTCGTTAGAAGGTTTCAGAAGAACAGGGGCCCGTGCATTACCGTGTTACGCATAACGCTAGTTTTTCTGTTAAAGAGGAACAGGTTTCTGTTGTTGTTAGAAGGTTTGCAGAAGAACAGGGAGCTTCAGAAAGGTATTTTATATTTTACGATGCATTCTTTTCGGGTTAAATTTAGTGCATTTTGAGATTTTGAAGAAAATAGCAGCTCTGAATGGCAGATTGCTTGTAGATTTAGCGCAATTTGCGCAAATATTAGTTTGTTTATTCATGAATTTTTGATTTATCTACGACTTTTTCCGTCCACAGCATCATAATGTAACAGGACTTTGGAAAATATTTATATCATAGACGTAGGAAAACTTCTTCAGAAAGGATTTTCTCCTGATGCATTCTTTTTAAGGGTTAAGTTGCAGCAATTTGTTTTCTTGATTGAATATTTGGAACGCTTATAGCTTAAGGAGAAATGGCATTACTGAAAGGCTTGAAAATTTAGTTTCAAGGACCTCTTGGCACTTTTTATTGAGCAATAATTATATGCATTGTGTTTTTCCAAGTGATTTTGGTTTGTTTTAGAGCTGAAAATAAATGGGTGTTAATTTTTTTCGAGAGGATTATCAGGCATTTTAGAGTTTATTTTAAAATTTTTTTATCTGAGCTAGAAATCGAGTTATATTGTGTTATCATTTGGTGTTTTTTTTCCCTTTAATAAAATGTATATATTTCTTCTGTGTCAAAAACCTTCTTCATTTGTTAAAGGCGCTCCAAATCCTTATTGGGCAGCAACGCATGACTTTGCATTTTGTTATAATTGAAAATGCATTAAGATATGCTGCATTTTTAGCTGAAGAAGAGATTGGAGCTCAGAAAGGATTATCAATTTAGCGCCAGGGACCTTTCAATTATTTTCTGGGGCAAAAAGTTCTTGAATTTTGTTTGTTCATATGTTTTGTGTTTTTATAGAGTTCAATATGAATGCATTTCGCTTCCTTATGTGCAACTCTTAAATTTAGGTTTAGAGATCTCTAAATTATTCTTAAAGAGCTAGAAGTTGAGGTATATTGTGTTTTCTTGTGATGTTTCTTTGTATTTGGGTAAAATTTGAAGATTTTTAATTTTTTTTTTCCTGTAAAACATCTTCTACAATTTTTAGATAAAGGAGAATAGGAAGTTAATGAACTTGAAGTCGTGGTGTAGTGTGCTTTCATGTGCTGTTTTGTTCGTTTGGGTAAAATTTATAGATTTTATTTATTTTTGGCTGAAAATCATTTGTAAGTTTTGTGTCAAAGGATCTCCGAACTCTTTCTTGGAGCAAGAAATGCAGGCATTCTGTCTTTTTCTATGGCTTTGCTTTGTTTTACATTTTTATTAATGCATATTGATATGTTATATAATATATTTCATGTGTGATTTTACTTTGTTTTAAAATTGATATATTTTATTTCTCCTGTAAGAGTCATGTATATGCCTCTAAATTCTTTTTAAAAAGGCAAGATGTGAAGATAGATTGTTTGGTGATGTGGTTTTTCTTTGTCTTAGAACTCTAGTTGCATGTATTTTGTGATTTCATGGGGGTTTTTCTTTGTCTGAAAATGTATGGATTTCTCCATAGCAATCTGGAAGCTTATTGTTAGAACCATTAACTTATTGTGGATATGTAAATGCATACATTTCACTTTTTTGTCCTATTATTTTTCTGCTAACAGCTTGGATTACTAGCCATGGGGAAGATTCCCTGAGGTAGACTATCTTGGTAAATTTACTTTGGCCATTCTTTTTTTCATGTAACTTTGGGTTCATTGCTACCTCTAGGAGAAGTCTCTTTATAGGAAGGCTGAACGCTTGCAAGTTTAGTGTTAAGAGCTCTCCAGTTTATTAGTATAGAGCTGTAAACAAATGCACATTTTTCTTTTTAGATAAATAATTTTGGCTAAACTATAGGATACCCCTGCCTGGAAATATATAAAAACAGTATAATATCAAAACAAATTAGACCATAATGGTCAACGGTACAGTATACCAAAATCATGGAAAATGACTAACACTACCATGGGCATTGAATATCAGGAGCCAACATATAAGAAGTGACTATCCAGCCCCTACATTACCATCCGGTTATGGCTGCAAAAAATTCCAACTCAGCATCAACTCCATTGAGCAACCATCACACCTAAATTACAATCCCAACTAAAAAACAGAATACCATCTACATAATCATTTGCACACACCCTACTTCACAACGCCCCAGCCCTATGCATCTTCTCACTCACCATCCAGGCCTACCTAACTGCATTTTGCTTCAGACCATAACCTACATTGACAGGATTCAATATTAATGTTATCAATCAACATGGCTTTTGCATGAAAGATGCATTACTATACCGGCAAAGATTTCTGATGATCATTAAATTCTCACGGTGAAGCTACGAGTGTGACTAGTAAATTCCAAAAGATTATTATCAGATCCTTATAATTTCAAAACTAATATAAAACTTCCCACAAAGTCTTCGCTGGCTGGGAAGTCGACGACTCCCACATAGGCTGCGTCTATCTCTACACGATAGGCACAATATAAACCAAGGCAACACACAAGTAATGCATTTTAATAAGAATAGATATCATACTTAGCCGCCTTGACTGGAGAGTCTTGTAGCCGTCATTCAAAATTAGAAGAGCCATCCCAATATAAGAGAAGTGTTACACATTAAAGAGTTTGCAGATAATATTCATATATGCCAAGAAGCCGCCTCATACACAAACAAACCACCCCCCATAACATGAAGGGATCCTCAAAAAATAAATAAGCTGACCACAAGATGAAACCGAAAACATTAACCACTATAATATTGCAATATTTTGTTTGACAAAGTCAAGCTCATTTAACCATAGACATTTCAACGCTTACTTGGCATACCATCTGACTTGGCATAGTGAAGTAGATTGGCTGACAGTTGAAGCGAGCAGGCAAGTAGCTGAAGCAAGTAGGCACGTAGCTCAACCAAGCAGGCACATTGACATCAATGACAAAATACTCAACACACTCTACACGTCAGTTCATGTAATTCTAGAAAAAAGGAGTAACAGTTGTGTTTGAAGTAGGTGGTTTATGGAATCCACAAAATAATGCATCAGAATCACCTTACAATAATCAAACACAAACCTCAGTCTTATGAAGAGGCAACTGGTCTAAAGACCACAAATTCTCCTTGAACCTAGTACAAGAGTATTTTAAATTGATACGACATCAAATATACACAGCAGCTCCAAACCTTATTAAATGCGATTCTTTATAGGAAGAAGCAGTGGTATTAAATAGCCTTTCTAAGGCTATGCAATGTCACTTATCACTTGCGACCCCTTCAATGTGGACGGCTATAGCTTAATATTATCGAACCTCGACCTTGACACATTAAATCGCCTCCTTCAATATGAACTTTGCCTCCCCCCATTCAATAACTAAATAATATAAATGAATCCGCACAAAACTTGAAAAGGAATACAGTTGGATACATCCACTACCATCAACAACATATATAGATATATATTATTTAATTCAAAGGATTATAAAGGAGTTCAAACCATTGAATAAATTGTTCATGCAAATACTAAAATGTCGCTCAACTCCTGCAATGTCATGCCAATCATTATAGAGGTTCGCAACTTCTTTCTAGCTGCTAATACACTCGCTTCTCAACATTAGGAATTCACCTAGTAGACCAAAATGGATTATTCCAATGTAACCAATAAATAGCATCCACCTCTTTCCCCCTTTCCCTGGCAATATTTAAGATCTGGAACACTAATATTTGTCTTAGTATAAGACTTCACAAATTTTATACAATGAAGTTCGATTGTGAATTCTAAATGAATCCACCCAAAAGATGAATTGGGTTTTTGTCCAACCCACCAACTCAAGGGTTTTGTCTTTGAGTTTTCAGCTCCAAAATCTTGTCAAAATAAATTAACCAAGCCTGCACTCAAATGAGCTTCCCAAAACACTATATTCAATCTTCTGTAACTCCTCCACTTTTCTTGGAAAGCCATATTTACTTTTTAATTTTACTCCTTATTTCTCCCAAAAAGTGACATATTTAAATATTTTACTTTTTCGGCACAAGTCACTTTATTTAATAAATAATTAACTTGTCATTTAACTATACTTAATTTGACAACTCAATTAGTTATTTAATTATTAATTATTTCCCACACTACCAATTGTCACTATGGAAAATACCAAAAACCTGATCGGAAGCAATGAATGAAGATGCCAAAATCCTCTGGAGCTTTGTGGAACATTAGATAATCCCTTTGTAATGACCCCTTTCTAGTGGAAGCACTTAAACCCAAATCTTTCATTCAAAGTGTTTCTCAAAGAGACATTAGAAATGTTAAAGATCAATAAGTTTCAGTGATAACCTTTAATAAGATCAAAGATGATATAAATATTTCATTCTTGTCAAAGGATTATTCATTTCCTTCACTATGAGTGATTCTTCTATAATATATTTCATTAAGTACATTTGGGTAGATATTAACTTCTTTCAAGATCCCATAGATGGAATTCTATTATACCATTTATCATCATAGTGAATGAATAGAGTAATTATTACTTATAAGGCTCAGTAATTGCTGCAGGCATCATTATTGCATTATCATAAATTATATATATATAGGAATCAACAGTACATGCATAATCTTATTATTCCAAAATAACATCAACTAGGTAAATATTATTATGTGTAAATTATATTTATCCATCCTCAATAATATATTTATTAATCATAATATTAAATATATTTTAATATATTTATCAATCATTTCTGTTATTTAATTTTATAATATATTTATCAATCCTCAATATCTAAATTCAGTATGCGTTCATCAAATATTATTATTTAAATACATAGAATATTTATCTACTTCCTATTTAAATTTACAGAAACACTTACCTCACTGTAAATCAATCTGCAGGAACCCCTTTTCTGTCTTCTCCTTTTTCCTATGTTCTTCTTTCCTTCTCTCCCCCTCATTCCTCACTCGAATCATATGTATATTTTTTATGAAAAAGGACATCTTTGGAGGAGACATATTCTTTGTTAAAGATCCCTTTATCCTGATTGCTTTTTAAATGTTTTATTTATCTTTTTTTGCCATCGTATATCATTGCTCTTACTCCTCTATCACTGCCTTCAACTAACTTGAAGCACTGCCTTTGCTTGGGTAAATCATTATGTAACTACTGCCTATTACTACCCAGCGCTGCCTTGATATATTGCTGTCTTACATGCAATTCTCTTCCATTCGATGATTCCCAGCCAGTGATTGTACTTCCTTCCTCAGAATATATTCTTATTCTTCTTATATATATGATATATCTTTATTTTGGAAGAGTCATAACCTTCTAATACCACTGCTGACCTTTGGTAAGTTATGATTTAGTTTTAATTTAAATATATTCCTTACTTTAACAACACCTCTTCATTATGTAATGCTGCCTTTAATTACTTTTTACTTACTAAAGTCGCTGCCTTCTATTTCTGAGTTTTGTCTTATATATATATATATATATTATCTTTATATATATATTTTGATATGGTATTTTGTAAATATTTATATTGTTATATATTTGATAATTTTAATTATAATATTAAATCATTATTATTTCTTCTTATATTTTCAATATGAATTTGTATATTATATTTTGTAATTTGTTTTATTTCATTTATAATTTGTATATTATACTTTGAATATTATATTTTGTATGTATGGTTATTCTATAATATTTATCTTGTAACTATAATGTGTAGATAAAACGGTTAAGTTATTATTAATATTGTATTTATAATTATGATATTATCTATGATAATCATAATTATTTTAAAATCGCAATTACCCATTTTTACTTAGATATTTATTTATCTTTAGACGCTTTACAACTTAGTGTTACAATTTCGTGGGATATGACACCCTTTGACACAATTGGCTGTCACCGAGATAGTCAAAACTACAATCAATGCTGACGTGATCGAACATGGGGACATTACAAATGCCAAAACATAATGTGAACAAAAATCGTCCAAAAATATTGAATGAGAAAGCTCACCCAAAAGGGGAGAAGTGTGGAGTTATATAACTTGGGTGGCACGCTATCCCCTCCTACGATCTTGCTTGATGAATGTATAAAGCTGGTTTTGACTTTGGAACCATACCACAGTTCTCTAAGAAATTTGCTACCGAGTTGAGATATCACCCTCAATTTATACAGGAAACAGATATAAAATTGGTAGCAATAATTTGATCCTTTTGAGCATAACGATTTAATTGCCAATTTGGGCAAGAGCCTTTGTTGAGTGAGCTAATCACAATAAGTGAGTCACCTTCTACTATGAAATTCTCTATCCATTGTGAAACCACTGTAGCCATGCTTGCTACCAGCGCCCACCTCTTCGATTCATTATTGGACTCAACCCCTAAGAAGAGGAACCCCTTACATAAAACTCTCACTTGAATCTTCTCCCACATTCCTTGATTCCGCATGGCAGCTCCATCAAAATTCAATTTTTTGAAATTAGCCAGAGGAGTTCCCAATACTTTCTTTCATTGTTCAGATTTGATCTCTTGTAGGAACTAACATTCCTCTTATTTTTTAAGTCTCTTATATCTTGAATGGGGAAGGAAAACAATGCACGTTTTATGTTATTATAGAAGTTTGGTTTGTTTCATAGCAGTTATTGCACATCTTGTTTTTTTATGTGGTTTGGATTTCTTTTGTAGCTGAAATGCATTGAGTTTAAATTCTTCTCAAGGACAATAAACTTTATGCGAAGAACCTATAATTTCTTGAGTTAGCAATGGATGAAATTTTTTTATTGTATGGTTTTTAGACTTGAAAATAGCTTTTCTGTTTCTTAATGATGTTTTGATTTCCTTTGATTTCTTTAGCAGCTGAATTGCAACAATTCTAGATTCTGCTCAAGAATAGGAATCTAAGTTTTAAATATCCATAGTTCTTAAAAGACTGCTTTATAATGTGTTTCACTCATTCTCATATTTGTTTCTTCTGTTTAAGATGTAAAATAGCTTTTTTCTTTTCTTTACATATTCTTTTTCCTGTTATTGATACAAAAATGCATTAATTTATAAATTCTTTGGCTCTCGTAATTTTTATCTACATGCTCTTAGATATAGTGTTAAGGATCTTCAAATCCAATACTAAGTACCTCTAATCTCTCCATAAAGAGCTGTAAATGCAGGGATTCAGTTCATCTTAGTTTGTTTATTTTAGAGCTAAAATGCATAGATTTTAAATTCTCCTTACAAAACTGCAAATTTAGTGTTAAAGAATTTGATATTTTTCTTAAAGAGATGTATTTTATGTTTTCATGAAGATTTTCTTTGTATGAAGCTTGTAAATGGATGCATTTTGTGCTCTTATGTATTTTTTGCTTTGTATTGGAATCAACAAATGTATTCATTTCAAATTTGTTGATTTTGATAATTCTTGAAAGAAATCCCTCTTGTGGTTAAAATTATCCATCCTTGATAATTTGATTTTGAAGGTCAAGAATGGCAATTTTGTTGATGATTATTGGGAGAGTTTGAAAATTAAGTATCAAGCATCTAAAAAAGGTAGTCCCGTATTTGAAAAATTTGTTGTTTTCCATAGAGCTGATTGAGGGTGGGTCACTTTCTAAGTGTCTTCTTAAGATGAAGGACCTAAGAGATTAACTCACCACCATCTAACAAAAAAATGGATGAAGATGATATGGTTGCCCATGTAATCAATGGTTTGCCATCTTTATTTGATAATTTTGTGGATTTCCTATATCTGTTTGTAGAGAGTCAAACTCTCACCTTTGAAAATGTTAGTTCATGTTTGTTACATAGATAACTTGAAAGTGCACTTGCCACCTTTTCTTTGCTCTTAGTCAATTCTACAGAAATTGTTTCATGTACTTTTACCTTGAAGATTAGTTGTTCTCTCCAAGTAAAAATTGCTTCCTTATCCTCTTTTGTAGTGATTGAGTCATATGCCGTCCTCAAATGAGAGACCGTGATCTCATTCTGTGGTTTGTCTATCGCTAAGTCTTGCTCCGAATCCTGAATTTCTGTGCGAAGTTCGTGGGCATTGTACCTCAACTGGTACTACTTTGAAAGTATGAAGTGACCCCTTGTGATGAACTCTTCTTCCCAATCTTTCAGGCGTTTCCCATATACAACCAACTGACTTAGCTGATTTTGTTCTGCAGGTAACTCTAACATCTATAGGAGCAAGGCAGTGACATTTTCAATGTTGTGCATAAGGTTGGAGATATATTTGCAAAGTTGCTGGTTTTCAGCCTTGAGGGCTGCTTTATCTTCACCATCCTTTATTTCTTTCTCCTTTATGCTTTCTGTTGCAACTTTGAGGAGATCCACATACGCTTGGCGTGTGCTTTTACCAAGGTTGACCTTTAACAAGGTGAAGTCATCAACTTCTACCTCATTCAAGTTTTTATTCTCTGGTGATGCAATGGTCTCAATTACAATCTCTTTTTTCAACATTCCTTTCCACATGAACCTGCTTCTTGCACTTTTTATCTGGCGTGTCTTGATAGACATGATCAAGATCCGCAAAGTCTAGTTGATAGGATGGCTGCCTCCTCTTTCTACCCAGGAGATTCTCAAGCCAAGACATGTCTCGACTAATCTCGCTGGAAGGATCAGTGCTAGTCCTAGGAACTCTTGATGAGTGAGAATGCGTTGAAGCATTGCTATGTGGTGGCGAGTCTGGCTCCAAGTCGATGTGAACTGGAGATTGCTGTGGTGTTGGTGACGGAATGGGAGGTTCTGCCTCTATCTCTGGCATGTTTGCATCTGTGTCTGTGGCTATCTCCATATGATGTTCTTGCTGGTCCAAATCAGCAACTGGTGTTTTTCCCTTCGTACTTCTTGACATCCTCCTTCCTTTAGGAGGATTACTCCATGTCTTCTATTTGGGTTTTGATTTTGACGTGGAAGGTAGTGAAATAGTAACTGGTGGTGTCTCTGTGTTTGTTACAACTGCCTTCCTTGTCTTTTTGCTATCTAAGTAAAGTATGCTATTTCTAACAACCCTACTTGTTCTTTCCTTGACAGATGTGCTCTCTTTGGTGTACCAATCAACAGCAAGAAGTGACTGCGTGTTAACTTGATCTTTGAAGAATTGTGGAAGTGTGATATCCCCATCATCATCGGATAACCCTTCCACATCCTCTGACATGAAATCGGCAATTTGTGAAAGGGTGAACTTGCTATAGTTGCGCCTTTGCACCTTGAATTCGTCCTCACAGTTGAACCAATAGTCTTCCATATAAGGTTTGTGTGAAGAACGACTGCTAAGGAGTGCTGAAAATTGATCCCAAGGGTCATATGAGCGTCTTTCGATGAGATACTTAAATGTTAAGTCTCGTCATCTCATGGCTCATAGCCTTAGTGTCAACTACTGACTTGTGGAAATGTGGCAATCGGCTTGCATTTGTTGTGCAAATAGGAGTGGATTTTGTACAACTGCCGTAGAAATCCCATGAACACCACCTTATCCGATGGATAACGGTGTAACATGGCTGGATGACCTTAGTATCCATACACGCAGATGTAGGTAAAAGTAGGGAATTGGATGAACCAATCTACCCATTCAACCATTGCCGATTTGGCTTTTGCTGAAATATGCACATGTAACTCATGATCAAGATTCCTCATGGTGTACGTTAAGAATGCTTCCTGCACTCACTTGAAATGTTGCTCGGACTATGTGAACTCAAGTTGTGCGTAGTACTGGTGAACCTTTTGTACACTTAGAATCCCCATAGTATTCAACCCTCTAAACTGGCCTTGGAAGGCTATTAGATACACGAGGTACGAACACATGTGGAATCCATGAGCAACCAAGAAGCTGGTCATCTGTTTGTGGAGAATGTCGCTGATCACAGAAGCCTAGTCATAATGTTCTTTACAATTGACAAGTTGAGCCATGATGTAATACATTCAAGGTTGAAACTTTTTGGCATTTGGCTGATCGGTGACACAATTGAGAAGGGTGATCATAACCACGTATTCATCTCTGAACTCTCCATGACCCACATTCTTTGGCAAATTACTTATTTTCTGTTTGAGCCAACTCTCTTCCATTCTTGTCTAACATTTTCCCCTTTCAACATTGAACGCCTTCTTGCACTCTACCATGGAAATGACCAAATTATTTGTATATGGAGGAATATTGAAGCACTTCTCGATGTCTTTGGGCTTGAGATTACATATCATTCGCCCATCCATGGATTGAATTTCTCGTGTAGTCGAATTGTAATGCTTTACACAAGCCATTACAAACTCTATACACTGTGTTGTGATGGGAAATGAGGCCGCTTCTAGCAACCCAAATTCCTCAATGTTCTGAAGTGTGGTTTGGTCTATTTCTGAAGCGTTCAAGTTAACCTCCAGATCCACTTGATGCAAATTTGTGTCATTTGTTCCGATGAAATCATGAATCAAGATTGATTTGGTCTTGTATTCAATCTGAGTGAATTGCATTATGAAAAACTAGCCTATTGATTGTAAACACGGATATGTTCTGACAACTTTTTCCGGTGAGCTAAAAATAGCTATTGATGAAGCTAAAAATACCTTGTCGAGGGGCAATTTTATACGAATATTTTCAAGACGTGGGTTTTGTAGAAAATTTATTTCTAAGCAAACCCTCAATGTCAAAAATTTGCAAAAATGCTTTTTTGCTTGGCATGGAAAGATTTTTCGGAGAAAAGTAGTAGGGGGTAGCGGAGGCTGCTAGGGAAATTTTTTCTGAAAATTTTTGGAACATGGGTTTTGTCGAGAATGTTGTGCTCAACGAACCCAAATGATCAAACTCGTGAAAAATTGTCATTTACTTGGACATGCGAGAGAAAACCTAAGACAAGGATAAAAGAAATGTGAGGGGGAGAAGATATAAATTATATTCTGCTGCTATAAAAATGACGCCTATCCTTGTATGCAGTCTAACATGCATGTGCTGAAATATGAAGTCTGGAAAATTGCTTCTAAGCAATCTGGACCTATAACTGCGAAGAACACTGAAAAATCCTTCCTATAGTGCCTCCAAATCTTGCTTGCACAAGGAAATATGTGTTTGCCTTCAACCTGCGATGAAGGAAATAGACGCCCAAGTGCATATTTAAAGAATTTTAATGACTTAAGGCGTCACATGTATGTAAAAATCCTAAATTTTGGACGCAACATTCTCATTAGACCTCATTCAGTTAATAAAAATAAAGACTGATCCTTGAAATAGGCACCACTCAACATGCAAAGAGGAAATACGCCACATGCAAGAATAATGGAGTATTTTGCAGTTCGATTTGGAGGTGAAATTGAAGTTTATTATTATTTTAATCCAGTTCGAAAATCCCTCCATTATAGGGTGACCAAAGCATGCACTTTAGTTTCTTAAAACTTTTAAGCTATGTTCCACAACGTTTTGTGGATGGGGACGAGGGGACGCGTTTCCGGGACGTTTCATAGGGGGGGCATTTTTAAGGGACAGTAGGGGATGGCAACATACACAATATATATATGATTTTTTCAAAATTTATTAATATATTATAGAGAGAGAGATAGGGAAAGGGAGAGAGATATGTCAATAAATTAATAATTGATAACAACAATATCAGTATGTAAATAAATTGCGAGAGCAGTAGTATAACAGCATAATAAATGCCATTAAACTTATTATTGTAGCCTATGATCCGGGTATGTATTTCATTTGGAATCAATATAAATTAGATTTTGAAGGAAATGTCTGTTGCTGTAATCAAATCAGACTTCTATCAGACCTGTAATGCAATGTATTCAGACTTGATATAGTGTAAATAAAACCAGATTTGAGGTTGAATGTTTCGTATTTGTTGATGTTATGATAGTAGTTATCATTTCTATGTTTTATGCAAATGTTTTGGCATTAAAATTCAATGAAACACAAGCATAAACATTCAGAAATCAGAACTCAGTCACTTTGCATGCCAAGTGTTTGACAAAATGTCAAACAGCCCAAACTCAAAAATCACCTTAGAAAGGAGGATGAAATATTTAAAAAATCAATTTTTGAAATGTCTTTTTAACCTAGGAAGCTCCCTATCTGTAGGGGACGGCTAGCTGTCCCTATCTTTCCAATGTCCCCCATCCGTACTGGGGATGGGGAACTGTCCCCAAAGGGCAGGGGGCGGTTCCTCCCGTTTTTTGCTAGTTGGGTTGTTTCAGGGATGGCTGGGGGACGTCCCCTTTGCATCCCCCATCCTAGGGACGGCTGGGGACGAGGACAGTGGGTTTTGGGGTAGGGGATGCGTCCCCGTGTAACACAACTTTTAAGTCAAAGTTTGACTTTAGGCGCCAATTTTCTTAGACTAGGAATTTTTTTTGAAATTTCCTACTTTTTAGCTTTTGCAAATGTCACCGAAACCTCTGTTTGACCCTGAATTCTGGATGCCTAGTTGATCCCGAAGATGAGCTAAGACATTCATTGTGAAGCTGGATCAAGTCTGAAAAGATGCTGTGAACAAACGTTAAAAACTTCATTTGGTGCCTTGAAATCTAGGGCAGCTTTTCCCAAAATTGTGCATTTTTCACCAGACTTAGCCATTTTTTGTATTTAGACCCTTTGTGCTTCAATTTGTAGTTGCCGGTGACTAACGACTCCCATGAACAAGCCGAGATATGGAATGGAAAACCAGTTCAATTCTGGAAAGAATGACTGGTATTGCAATGTATGAAAGTTGGGTTATGATGCTCAATTTCAAGGGCGCCCTTGGCTTGTAGAGGTGCAATTGGATTTTTGAAACTCATTCTGTAATCTGTTACTTTCGACGAAACGTTCCACTTTGATTCTTGCTATCGGGAGCTGGATTGCTTCGATGTTCACGTTGATGATCTCATCGCGGAGATTGAACAACTCTGAAGAGATGTTCCTGGGAGTGACGAAACCAGAAGATTGCATTTGAGGCCCTAGAAAGTTGGGTGCCTTTCCAAGAAGGTTGCATCTTTTCAACACTTAATCAAATTTCTACTCACTTTTGTCTGCGATGTTTTACGCTGATTACTTGTCCACAGGCATTTGACGGGTCCAAAGAGCTGATTGTTAGATTCATTGCGTAGCTAGAAGGATTCTGCATAGATCTCTTGAAGAAGATAGCTGCCAAAAACCTCATCTAGTTGACTAAAAGGCTAGGCGCCCCTGGCCTGTAGAGGTACATTTTGACATTCAACTTTCATTTTATCCTCTGTTTTATGTGCTCGCTGGAACAACTATGGTCGTTTGACATGTCTTATGGACTAGCGAATGGATTCATCATGGAGCTGGACTAAATCTGGAGAGATCACTTGGCGATGGCCGCTACAAATACTGACATCTGACAAGCTTTATTCTTGGGCGCCCTTGGGCTATAGGGGCGCAATTTCTGTAATGTGACTGCCATCTTTGATGTTCTTGCCTCTTGTGTCTTGTGTCTTCGCCTTCGTTTGCTAGTGTTTGACAAATCTAATGGATTTGCTTGACGGTTCATTGGAAAGCCAACAAAAATCTGAAGAAGATGATTGGATTTGCAAGCATTAACAATTGAATTTGGGCCTTCAAATTCAAGGGCACCCCTGACCTATAGGGGCACAACTGCCTCCAGACTTGGTGATTTTCGGATGATTTTCACCTCTTTTGCGCTTCGCGAACACCATGTCGTTTGCTGAGTTGATTGCGTTGAAGCATTATTGCCGCTAACATGAGTACATGATTGCATTTCACCATTTTTACGTACGAACACTGCAAATTTGACTTGGACGTTGATTGCACAAGCATCTTCCACGTAGCACGACATAGTGTTTCTAGACTTAGAATATTTTTTACATTTTTCACCATTTGAAAATCCCCTCCATCGCGAAGCATCTTTTTCAACATCTTTCGCCACAAAATCTTCATCGAAGAGTTTGAGGCTTAGATTTCGACACTTGGTACTGGTCAATTGCCATTGATGACCTCAGAGGTCCTGACTTTTCTCTTGAAAAAGTGAAATCGACCCACTAGACTTAAACTAACTTTTTCTTGATTCTGACTTCACCAATGTGATCGTGATGTGAAATAAGCTAATCAAAAATAATTTCAGCCAATTTTGGAAAGATCCTATTTTTTAGGGTTTTTCCTAAAAAAGGGGGCCGGAAACCCTAATTTTCAAAATTTTCCAATAACTTCTAGACATTAAACCCACAAAAAACCCATGCTTGATTTGACTTAAAATTGACTTTGGACGACAATTTTACAAGATTTAGACCATTTTAATCAAAATGCCTTATTGAAGCAAATTTTTTATTTTGGGTACAACACATCTTTTGCTGATTTTGAACTTGCTGAATGTTCACTTTGAGAGTTTTCATAATATCGTGGTTTGGAACTCCATTGTCTTCTAGTTTTGAAAAGAAACCTAGGATGAAAATTGATTTTTCCTAAGCTTGCCACACCCAATAGGGATGTCATTCACTCCTCTAGCCAGCCAGAAAACTTTGTTAAAATCATTGCTTCCAGAGAAAGCACCATCCCACCATTTTCTGCTTGGCAGAAACGATCTGCCATGAATAGAAGCAATGTGATCATGCCTAAGATTATGTTTTTGCCTGAATCTTTTTGACAACCTTCCTTCTCTTAGTTTAGTATTATGCCTCGTCTTGCCAAAGGGTACAAATATTAAATGAGGTTCTGCTAGACAATATTAGATGGGCGCATGCCAACAACTAGGGTTGTAAAATGTATCCTTTTTTCTTGTCTATGACTCTACATTGGTTATGTAATAAGATTTAAGTGATGCATTTGTCTATATGTCCAAAAGGATGCCCAATTATAAGAAAATCTCTTAGTATATTGTCAAAGAAGATATGGGACATTGGTTTATGCTAATTTGTATTTTTGAATGGTTGTTTTTGCCTCAGCCTAGGCCCTATTTACTAGATGGGTCATGTTTAGGAGAGTACATTCTTACTACTCTCAAAGTTATAAGCTACAACATTTCAGCAGTCCACTAGTGAAATGAAATTTTATAATTTAAGAGTTCAATTGAAGTTTCTGGTTTGATGTGAATAAACCTGAAAATATAAGATTTTGTATCCCGTTTGAATTTTTTGATTGATTTCAAATGATGAATTCCAAAACATGCTAGACATGGAAATTTCATGCTAGTTGACTCATGCTTAGAGATACAATACAAATCACATTTTTGGTAATATACATTTTAGAGTAGCTTTCTTTCATATAATTTATTTAGGCGTATTTGAATTGTGAGTTTTGCTTGGTGTGCATGTGGTGTTGTTAGCATTGTATTTTTTTTTATATATCCTCATTTGTTTACGATTTATTTATTCAAAGTTCAGAGAGATAATTGTTGTTGATGTCCTTAAATTTAAGTGTAAAAACAGTTTTTGTGAGCATTCCTCATAATTCATTTAAGGAGACTGAAATACCCATGTGATGCAGGAAACATGGGAAGGAGGAAGAAATGTGCACGATTGCCTGAATCACCACCATGCGACTTGGATTTCAATCAAATTTTGGGTAGTTTTAAAAGCTCACGTGAGAACAAAACATTTGCAATTCTTGGTAAAGTTTGAAAACCTTTTTTTCTTTCTTAATGCTTCCTATTTTGCATGCTATATTATTACCATTTTTATGTATTCATTATTTCTTAAAATGTTGTTGGTTCTTTTTACCATCAAGAAAATCTAGTAAGTAAGCCTTTTGTGTTTGGACTTTAGATTTCAAGCATGTCTTCCCCCTTCCCCTTACCCTGCCCACCTCCGAAAAAAAAACACTCTGCACTCTAAATGATTTTTCCTTAAATGTGAGATTGACATAAATACTTGTCTAATAGTGGGGAGTTAGGAAAATATTAGTTTGGCAGCTTTATAGTGTATGGAATTCCTGGAATTCGCAAGGGCGCACACACACACAATCTATGTAATCTTATTGGCATGCTGATGTGCTGTACTAAGGTCCAGAAGGAATATAGATGTATGAGGGAGTATATAAGTTCCATTCCCGATCCTAGTTCTTAGGTAGGTAAAATTTTATGTTCTCCCACATCTAACAAATAAAAGTCTGTACTGAAGCCTGCACACATCATTTTTTCTTAAGGGCTGTATTCTAATGATAATAAATTATAATAGCAGCTTTATCATGCCTGGCCTCTCTTTAAATGGAATACATGCATTGTAGAGAGAAAAAAAGCTATAATATGTAAGTATAGACATACCTCTATATATTTATATCCATACACATGCATAAAACTTGCTATCAAACCCTTAGGTTAAACATTAGATTAAGGCCATCAGCAAACTTATCATAGCTAGCAACATTTTATGTTCGTTGTCCCCAGTGAACAAATTGATGGTTTTTGAAATTATTGATTGTCATGTCCATGCTGTCCAATAAAAACCAGAAGGCCCATTTCAAATGATCTTCTTTGAGTACTAGATCCTGTTCAAAGGGAAGTGCAAATGATTACATTGATTGGAAATAATTTTTCATCTCACAATGGGAGTACACAATGAACTCTCTTGTGGAAATGATTAATGAACCTATTTGGGAGGTAACAACATATCTTCTACACTAAAGTCAGTAAAAAGATATTCTCCTAGCAATGAATCGTCTTAATCTGATGCAATCAAATATTTCTCCAAGGAGTGGGCCATCTTTAATCAAAGTCAAAATGATTATCTCCATTTGCTGTACCATGGATCCATTTGGCTCACAAAACAAAGAATCTCCTTAAGAAATGCACAATGGACTGCGTTGACCATGACATTTGTGGGGATTATTTTCGTTCTTCAGGACATTCTAAGTTCTTTTCCTATATTTGTCTCTTAGCCAAACCAGAGATGTTTGACTTTCCTTCTTCGAGAACAATGAACTTTTGGGTTCAAGCATTGCAACATTCTGGATGATTTACTAGGTTGATCGCATTGTTCTCCCCCCTGATCCACTAACACAATTATCTTTATTGAAGGTAATGCTTGTTTTTAATATCTAGTTCAATTTTACTAACTTTAAAATTTAAGGCCATATTGATTGCATTGCTCTTCCTGCCCGTCCACTAACAAAATTATCTTAGTTGAAGTTAATGCTTGATTTTTGCGTCTAGTTCAATTTTGCTAACTTTAAATTTTAAGTCCTTCTGGATGCCCTTTGCCAGTGATACCAAAGCATCTGCTTTGCTTATTGTTAATTTTTTTGCAGATCACTTAGTTGGAGTTCATTCCTATATAATATTCCTTTGAAGGTGTGTTCTCTAATATATTATTAACTGCTTCTGAGATTTATATTTTGTTTATTCTTTGTTCTTTGTGGGCATCTTGCTGGTCAGAATTTTGTTCATCATCCTCTAAGTTTGTTGAACATATTTTGTAAGCATGCCTGGTAATATTTATGCTTTCAAATTTATACATTGCTTCATTTTTATTGGATTTGCTGAATTATCATGAATCCTTAGTTTGTTTTGTCCATCGACCTTTAGCTTTGAACATTCTCTTAAGCAGAGTCAATTTGATATTTTTGTGTGCTTTGGAGGTGTATTATTGCAATCACACATTTGGAATATTCTTAATAGTTATTCCAAAAGTTAATTGTCTTAATAGTTTGACCGCAAATATAAAATAACAGCAAAGGTAGATGAATAGGGTTTTCAAAATGAAGTTTAAAATTTGTCCGGATACCCTGAATATACACCAGCTATAAATTATGCATCAATATTGATTTTTAATCTTTATCTTTAACCACATAGTAGATATAAACCTTGGAAAACCCTATCAGTTAGTGGAACTGGAGGCTAATCTGGATTTAATTAGCAACTGTATATTTCCTGCATATTTTGACCCATGTTTAAAATTCTATTGGATAAGGAAATAAACTAGTAGTCCAATGGTTTGATCTATCTATTAATTTTTTAATGGACATTTTCATCTGCAAATGAATCACCATGATAAATTTGTATATAACTTGAACTTCCTGCTTTTGTTCAGAAGATCAATTAATTTTTGGTTGAGATAGCTGCCAGGGTCTCTATCAAGGAACAACCCTAGTTCCAAAGTTCTGAATTTGGAAATAAAACAGAAGTCTAGTTCCTGTTTTTTTTTGTTGACTTTGAGACAATGCCTATAGGAGTTCAAAAATTTAAAATTGTTATGACGCTCAAATTTGTCATGTCCCTGAAATTGTAATGCTAAATATGAGATCTTGAAATACAAATAACAAAATCGAATAGATATCAAAATAGAAATATAAGTAATTGCCATTTAAAACATCATTATTATAAGTATAATTATCAAGATAATATTATAATTATAAATACAAATAATTACCATTTAAATATTAGAATCCTAATATTTATTTGTAAATATGACAACTTAAATACCATTAAATAATGTAATATATAAATATATTACAATTTATTATCGATAATTGACAAGAAACTAATATAAATAATAATAATGTTTCGTAGACTAAACAGCAAAAGATATCATAATTATTAATAACATCAACAGTGCAGCAATTTGTCATGTCCCCCAAGATTTTAATATTAGAATATGAATATATATCAATTCAAATTATGATTACCTTGATGACATTTTAATTATCATATAAGTTATTAATACTATCTATTTTAAAAATAATAACAGTGAGACCCATAATTATCTTGATAACATTATTATCATGCAAACGATTAACACTATTTATTATAACCATAATAATAATAATGAAACTAATGTCAAGTTGGTTGCTCAAAGGCAATGATTCTCAGCACATAATAAATCTTAAATAAAACAAACATCAAACAAGTAGGTAAGGGATGTGATGATTAGCGATCGGGTTAATGAGAAACCAAACAGCAAATGGACTCAACTTTCTGAATGGGTGGATGAGATAAAAGGGCAGCATGAAGAGTCATGCTCCCAGGAACCAATCATACATAAGTGTAATGTCCCCATTTTAGCTATACGCCCTTCAGTAGTTGATAGCCTATTTTTGGAAGTCCGTAGGCTCGTTAGAGGTAAAATTAGGGTTTCCTAACTTGGGTTTGTGTGTGCAGAATTGTCACTTCAGCACTTGGAGTTGAGTGATGATCAATCTAAGGCTTGGGGTCTAGGGATTCACATGATTGTTAGTTTGCTTCACAGGGTAATGTAGGGAGATAGAATTGCTGATTTCAGTTGTATCAGAGTGGACAAATGAATTCGTGGAGTATTCTTAAGATTGATATGGGATAATGGTAGTTGGCCTTGGCACACAGGTACTAATTGCTTGGGTACAAGCAATCTTGGGGAAGGAAGGACTTTAATGCCCCCTTTTCTTGAGTGATCATCCAGTAGCGTCCACTAGCTTTTATTCCCATAAGCTAAGAAGGGTAAAATTTAGGGAATAATTTAATAAATTAAATATTAAATCATCCCAAGTTACTTTTTGAGACTTTTATATTTAATTAATTGGCGTTATAATAATTGTATCGATAAATTATTAAATTGTCACTTTGGGAAAAATAATATATTAAAAAATAAAGGTCGTGAAGAAAATTAATGGATCTTTTGGGAAAATATCAGCGGGAGAATATGGAGAGCTTGGTTTACAAGTTCTAGAAGCCCAAGAAGGAAACCCTTGGGATTCATGGTGGATTGGACAAAAACCCAATACCATCGAATGAGAGATTCTTTATAGAATTCACATTGAGTGATATCGATCAATTTGGACGATTATTGACATTTGTGAAGTCTTTTCCAAAGACAAATTTCAATGGATTAAAAGGGTATGCAGAAATAATAGAGACAATCTAAGAGGAGATTTTGTTTAGCATTAGTAGTACCATTTTCGTGGGATTGACTTGTTGCAAGGTGGCATCAAGCTTTATATAATTAAATCTAATACTCTAAAGGAAATTGCAAGAGTTCTTACCTATGTCCCACTTAAGCAAAGCGTGGTTTTAAGTTATTGTGGGGTTGATGATAATATTGGTTTTCTTTGGGCCTCACACCACACTCTATAATTTAAAGGTTGATAAGTATTAAAAAGTTTCTTTGGCAAGCCTTAAGAATATTAAAGCTTTCCTTTGATTTGATTTTTGAGTGCAATTAATTTTTTTTATCAAGGTTGATTGATGATTGACAAGCTTTGTATATTATCATTAATAAGCATGGCTGTCTTGTTGAACAACCAAAAGATAAAACTTTCAAATTGACTTTGAGTCGCATGACATTGTGACTTCCATTGATCCACACTAGACAATGGTCCTTAAGGGCATCTGTGTCAAAAAGGGCACATCCAAAGAACACCACAACAAGATTCTTTGAAGGTTTCTTGTACTATTCACATGTTAAAAGTATGTGCCTTGATCTTGTTTCACATATTGCCCATCTATGATCTAAGGGCATAAAGATTCATTTGCATGTCTACATTTCATGCAAGACTTGAACAAATCCTATGGTGCTAATGCCTCATACAAAGTAAAAGGACTTAAAAGTTAAAACTCATATTTGATATAATCAATTTGCCAAACCATAACTTTTGGTATTGATAAATGGTCCATTTTTTATTTATTTTTTTCCAAGTAGTTAAAGGCCCATTGATCACAACACATTTGACGATGAAGATATAATTTTAAACGCATTTATAGCTAATGAATCCTAAAAGATTATTGAGTACAACTGATTAAATGGCTCTCAACCAATTTCGATAGAAAAGAACCTTGATAACTTAAGTATTCTTTGAAGTTTTAAAGCCTTCCAAAGCTATAGATCAAGAGAATTCTAAAGTTATTTGGGATTAGGAGTACCCAAAAAATTGTTGATTCTTGCAAAATCATGAAGATTATCAATCCAATTGAATCCGATGATTCTGTGGGTGCCTTTGTTTGAAAAATTTGTAGGATCAATGAAATTCCATAGGTGCACTTGCCGAGTTCTCCAGAGGCTTTGGTTGAGGGCGCGGACGAGGGAGGCCCACTCCTCCAGACTTAGCAAAGCATCACTTTTAGGCTGGTAGAAGAGGAAGGGATACACCAACAACAACCAATGGCTACAGGAGAGATGGAGACAGTAGCAGCAGTACAAGAGGGTGAGGGGTAGAGATTGAGGGAGACCCCTGTGGCAGACGAGGAGTCATCGTTAGCATCTGGAGGTGAGGAGGAGGATGGCTACACTGGGTCTGGCGGATTGGTTGTGGAGATGTCACAACCAGATCCATTGGATCCTTTAGGGATGGTGCAGCGATACGTAGAAGAACTCCAACAATGGGGTGATTGATGATGCAAGTTAGAGAGATCTCCAAGGGGCTTAAGGTTGGCCGCTCTCCACTAGTGGCACAAGAGGTACAACAGATTCGCGGTTCGTGCATATGGGGTGTGAGTTTGGAATTTGCTCATATTTTTACTAGCCAGGGATGGTTGTGTTGGTTGTTTTTAAAGAACCAAGCAAATCTCATCGGGCATTTATGAATTTGCTTGATTCAGTCCTTGAATACTCATGAGGTGATTGGCCAACGAATGAGAGGAAGCTATAATGCTTCCCTCCTGCACTTTGGGCTCTGCAAAACCCGGGAGGGTGATCCCACAATGTGTATCTTGCAATCGTCTAAACAACTATATCACACATTGTATAATAAAAACATTATTCCCACCGATATGTTGTTTAGATGAAATCCTTCAAGAAACTGGCAATTCCTTTAAAAGGATTAAACACCTAAACCTGAGAATACAACATAATACCAACTTCAAACAAAATAAATTGATTGTATGCTTATCTATAAATCTTATTCTCAAATTGAAACATCAGAACCATAGGAAATGCTTTAACACTTGTTAGATCAATGTCTTATCTTAGGGCAAGGAGTCAAATCACAACAAATTGAATTATAAGGTAAGTTTAATTTCAAACAGCCATGGTCTTTGTGTAATTGCATTACAATACACGTACTAAATGCTTAGATTCTATGACTACTTATCAAAATACATAGAACATTCATATGAACTCATGCTTTAATCAAGGTATTTAAACTGATTCATTAAATCAGAGCCAGAATTAAAACATATTTAATGCAAAACAACAATGAAAATTAATGAAAGATCATTGATCGTGTTTCCATTAATAATTCATATGAAATATTACAGACGGAGAGACAATAGACTCAAAGGTTTGCATTGTTAATTCAGACATGCTTGAAAACCATACAATTTACAAAACTTATTTGCTTGACTCAAAACTTAACATATAGACCTAGAATGTATTTTCTCTGTGTTCTACATTTGCATTTCTCAGATCCAAAATTCAATAAGAGACTCGGATCCAAAATTCAAAAAGAGACCCGTACTAATGACCTTGAATTCCCTTTTATTAGAAACAAGGGAGTGAAACAAGCCTCAGGTTAAAAGTACACTTGTCACATTTTTCATTTGACAACTCATACTGGTCATTCCATGAGGAATGGTTACAACAAACCGAGAGAATATTCTCCTATGAGACAAAGGTTGCTTTTCAATCGGTGGAGATTCCCTTACCTTCCAAAAGGCGGTTTGTTGAAGAGAGTGGTCTTTGAACTGTTGGAGCATCTTTATCCTGAACACTTAAAGACAAAAGAGGCACATAGGAAGAAAGAAAAACGTGGATCAATATCCAGGTCAACTTCCAGCACCAGTCCAAGTCACCAACAATTAGCATTTACCTGTTCCATTTTGAATTAGGAAAAATATATCTTTTATACATTACAATTTCTAAGGCCAAACCTACATTATAATTGACCATGCATATATGTTCTCCATCCTTGTGCCTACAACTCCAACTCATCAATGAATGTCTTCTTCCACAATTCATATTCTACTTTAGAAGGCCAATTGAAACCCAAGAGTTCATCCATCCTCTTTCTGTAATGAGCATACTTAGCCATTACTGAATTGGCTTCTTTGTCATAGTCTTCTAGGAAACTAATGGTTAAAGAAAAAATTTCAAGAGTATTTTTCAATAAATCAATATCAACGCTCTCACATATGAGGGATGCTTGGGCAGCAATAGTTGTATCCACTTGATCTTTCCATGCCTGTAGAGGTTTTACCTCATCATATGTATGTTGAATATCAGGCAACAACCCGAATTTTGCCTCATCAAATTTTGACGTTGACTCTCTTATTTTTACTTCCAAAGGAGCAGCATACCCTTGAAACCTTTGTTCCTTAACTTCATTAACAAATTTATATGTTGGGCCAATCTTTGGATACTTGTTCTTCTGATGTGCAAACCCAAATGCTATCAGCTTCAAATTGTCAACCTTGGGGATCCATCTGTCCATGATTGGAGTAGCTAAATCCTTGTCTCCCTGAGACAACTTTATTGCTTACAACATTAAAGAATAATTTGAATGGATACTATTCAACTTACCTTGAATCTTCTTATTCATATGCTCCAGAACAGTATAAACAATCTTCGAATTATTCTCATACATTGTGTCCTGAACTTGTGACAACAGTTTCTTATATACTTCAATCTGCATAAGCAATTGTTCCCTAGTGGGCTCATTTGATGGAGCTGCACCTGATGTGCTTGGCTCCTCAATTGCAATTGGTTCTTGACCTAAATTGTATGGCATTATTGCTAAGGATTGCTCAGGGGGAGGAGGAGGAGATTGAGGATGTGCAATTGCGGAAGTAGGTGCAACAAAACTTGAATCTGATGGGCCCTGGGTCTTCAATGTTTCTAACTATTTCTTGAATAATGCCAACTTTGTTTCCAATTCAGCCACCCTTTGTTGACTCTTGTTATATTCATCAATGATCTCATTGTGCTTGCTTCTGTACAAGTCTCTCTCTGCAATAACATTCTCCACTGTTGCCTTAGTGAATTTAGCAATATTGATTGTCATCTCTGCTGCTTCTAATGCTAGAGTCTCAGAGACTCTTTTAATAATTAATTGCCCATTGAAGTTGGCTGGCTCTGCAACTTTTGGCTTCCTGGACCTAAAAGATAATGACCAAAGGGCCAAGGCATCCCATTCTTCACTGAAGGCTAACCCTTGTAATGCCAATTTGGCTTTTTCCTCTGTTTGAAATAAGGGTTTCTCATGCCTCCTTATTGTATCCAATACACCTGCATCTGCAATATCCCACTCTGGCAGCAATAACAGTCCACTTTTATGCATTAACGCTCTGCTTTCTTCAGGTGTGATGTTTTGGAATTCCTTCATCATTTTCCTCACATTTGCTTGCACAACCTCCTCAGGAAGTTCTGGGTGCAAGCTTCTCTCTTTTGCAACATTTTCTGCATATTCTTGAGCCTTAGCTCTCCATACAAAATCCTTGAATGCTTTGGTTTCTACAAAAGAATCATCCTTCAAAAATGTCTTGCAGGCCTCATGCCTTTAGGTCATCAACATTGTTCAGGCCACTGACATCTGCTTTTCCTAGCTTGAGGTTGCTCTCTCCTGTGCTTGATGCAACCTCCCTTGGGGGAGAAGGCATTCCTTGTTGCATCTTTTCATCAGTGACAAAGATATCATCTTCTTCTGTCTCAGGATAATCAACTATTGCTCTTACTATGTCCTCTGCCTCTTGGGTGGTGGCTGCTCAGATGGAGATGGACCTCTAGGAGGTGAACCAATGTCAATTATGACAGGGGAAGCTTGTTTGGGAGGAGATGGTACTGACCTCATAGGAGAAGATATTCTCGACCCCTTTGATGCAGTAGGGGTTGGAAGTGTTTGCTGCTTTTTTATTACTTCCTTCTTCCTGGAGTATACCCTAACCTTGTGTGATGGTTGGTAAGGTCTCTCCTCCATTGCTCTTAATGATTCTTCCTTGACAACCATTGCCTTCCCTTTATCTGTTAGTGTGTGCTCTTCCCTTAATACATGCACTATGTTCTCAAAATGGTCAAGTACATACATGACCCTACTTAACTCACCTGTAATATTGGGAAGAGGATCATAATTGGGATCTGACTTTTAGATTTTGTCAATCATCTTAATGAAGGTGAGATACATTGCCTTCCTTTCATTCTAAATTTCAAAATAAAAAATGTTCTTGATTACATCTTCAGGAAAGTAGAAATTATAGACAAAGGAGCCACCTCTGACCCTTGCTTTCAAAGAAGCAATGAAACTTTTTGGGTCATAGTTCCTTGGGCACACAGTTTTTAGTCTGTAAGGTGCAAGAACTTGCTCCAAGTCTTTCCATCCTCCCCTAGCCACCGCAAAATCTGCAAACACAATCCACTCAGGAAAGAATGAGCCTATCTTTTGTTGCTCTAGTAAGTGTACAATCTGTGCTGCTCCCAATTGCGTCATAATCTCCAATAAATCCAATTCTTAGTAGCACGTCTCTTGGTAATGCATGTGGGTTCACATTTGTGCCCGAGATCCTAAATATTGTTGTACCGGGGTATGGAATTATGTTCCCCCAATTATGATTTAATTTCAGATTAGTCCTTTCTAAGGGCCTCAAAAATCATGTATCTCCCTAGGAATTCTTGGTGGATCACAAATCAAAAACCTTCTCAACTTGGAGGCAAAAACATTTTGGAAGACCACATAATCATACTTCAAATCATCTTTATCTAGAATCTGAGTCCAACATTGCACTGGCAGTTCAATATCTTCCTATACTGTAGTGAGGCACCCCTGTTTTTTTTTTTGGTAAACTCTCTGACTGCGGTGGCTGTTTGTGATTGTTTGCTTGATTTTTTGAAATGCAAGAGCAAATGGCTAATGTAATAAGCACTGAAAATTGAAAATCTTTTAAATAGATTTTAAACAGCAATAAGATCTTCTTTTCATTAATATTTCAGAACTTTTACAATATCAAATCAAATCTCAGATGAACCTGGTACAGCAGCATGAGTTTTGATAAAGCCACAGAAAGCACCCACCTAATACCCTCCAATCTTCTTCAACTCTTCCAATGCCTAAGACTCCTGTTCCCAGCGCCAACAAGTCAAGTTGACTTCGCCCACAATCTGATCAGAAACTCGTTTCTTTTTCAACAGCAAAATGGCATCCTCTCATGGAAGCTCGATCCACCATAAAAAGTCAATCCCTCCATCAAAAATTACAATCCAATGCTCTTTGGAATCGGCTGGAGCTAGGCTTCAATTAGAATCAACACCCAGAACCAAAGCTTCAACTGTTAATGAGTTATGAGTAAAAACTCAGTTTCAGGTCCATGACTGCAAACCTCCAGAAAACCAAAATATCACTCCAAAACTTTAGGAAATCACACCAAAATTGAAACTAAACCCACACACACTAAAAACTCCTAAAAGTATTGAAATATCATGTTTTCTCTCTTGCAGATCAATTTGTGAAGCTCCTGTTGAGATAGATTTATAACTAGCACCAATATCTGATTAGGGTGGATATTTCAGCACCGAAATCAGCCCAGCAATGGAGGGTTTTTGTCCTCACAATGTTTCCAAGCAACTAGATGAAAATCCAGCAGCATTTCAATATGTTGTCAAGTCTGCCTTCAAAATTGAGAGTCAACTTCTTTTTAAAAGATTAGGGCCAAAAGTGGACTTCAAACTTTTCTCAATTTCATTTCATAAAATGGGCGCCCTTCTTCCTCTAAATTTTTTTTTAAAGTTTTTAAATATTTAAATGTCTCCCTCAAATTTGCGTCCTTTTTTGAAGTCACTTTATTTTTTAAGCTTTAAATATTTTCTCTCCTTTGCATAGGCATCCCATTCCATGAGGAAAAATAATATTTTTAAATTGACTTTTAAAACAACTTTATGTCAATGCACTAGGCGCCTTAGTCCTCCTGATGACCCTCTTACCCCTCAGCAAGTTATATCTTAACTTTATATTTCAACTTAATAACATGCCAAAGAGGATAAATAAGACAAATATTAAACTGCAACGTTTGGCTCTCCAACTGAAATTGGATTAATATGCTACTGCCAAAGACCAAGCCAGGAACCAACTCCCAATGGTGACTTACTAAAAATAGCACTATTATAAATAGTAAGTGGATGCCAAATGCTCTGAATTGAGCAAAACTGAAGACCATTGGGAACAACGTGACCAATTGAAGATAACACTGAAACCGACCAGTGCTATAAATAGTAACCCCTCTAGAAAACCCTAAACTGAGTTGCTAAAAATAACACTTACTATGATAGCATACTGCTAAAAGTAGTAAGTGACTCCAAATACATTTTGAGCTCAAACCGGGCAGTTGTTGCAACTTACTAAAAATAGTAAGTCTGGAAAAGGTTGTCAGATGCAGATGCATTACCACTATGAAGCTCTCTGAAAACCTAGAAAGAATCCAAAACCCAAACTTGCATGCAAACCCCTGATCGAAATGCATGTCACCTCCACGAAATGCATGTCACATCCCTCTGAAGCTCTCCAAAAACCCAAAAAGAATCCATAAACCAAACTATGAAACTCTGACATGCAAGCCCTTAAATCCACAATCGAAGCCTCCAAACAACTGGAAACCCTAATTCTACATCTTACTGGTCTACGAGCATCTCTGAAAGGGCTAACTATCTTTGGAAAGTGTAGTGCTGAAAATGGGGACATTACATCTACCTTCTTTAGTGTCATTTCTTCAGTAAAATGCTTCTCTATGTTGAATAAGAACATATGCATTAGGAGAGAGTACCACCAAAACCTCACCCAATCTTTCCTACCTTAAGTGTAGACAGACTTTGCTGAATGTTTTCTGCCAAATATGTGGCATTATCATACACTACATTGTAGGCCGGGTGTTGAAGCTGTGTTGCCATATACATGTAACCTATTGGCATGGTGGATGTTGGATCAAAACCAAGAATGTGACAGAGGGAGAAGATTGTTTTCTTGGAGTAATTTGCAAAGTATTTTATGGGGAAGGGCTCCTTTTCATCTTTGCCAATTTTTATTTGTTTCCTAGATTTCCCAACACCTGTACTTGCAGTATGTATGGGCAACATTGTTAATCTAAACATAGCTCTTGTCTTCTCATATTTTGCTTTGAAAGCTTTGAGGTCAATTGAAATCATGTCTTGACTCCATTCATGCAATTTGAAAATTTCTGCAATCTCCTCTCTAGTTATCTTCACCATTTCAACAACATCATATGCCCTAACCACTCTGGAGACAAGATCATACCTCATAGCTATATCCTTTAGTAAATCTACATCCATGTATACGTTTGGCACCACTAACTTTCCCATATCCAATCTCTAGGTGTTATAGACAGTAACCCCACAATTTCTGTTTCCAAACCAATTTTGGAACATTTGCCACTCTGTGTATGGCACATTGACATCCTTAATATAGCATTGTTTGTCAAGTAACCCTTATTTAATCTTAGGACCTTGAAACAGAGTTGTTCCTTCGACCTTTTTGCTAGTTGAGGGTTTCAGTTGGTAAAGGATATTTTGAGAAAAATGCCTTTGTGTGGGTTCAAAATTGGAAACTTGAGTCTTGGGAGCCATTGGTAACAGGTAGATTCTAATCAACCTAGGGTTTCAACACCGTAGATATTCGAAACCTAGCCTTTTTCTTAAAAACCTAGGGCACAGTTCTAAGGTGAAATTTCAATAGGTTTGAAAGAATTTCAAATATTAAAAGAAACTCAAGCCACTAAAGAGCAATTCAATGGTATGCAGAATAATTTGACAGCAAGATATAGCGAACATATACCCGAAACCAAGGCAATTTAAAGAGAACACAGAGAAGAGCGTTTGTTTTTCACTTACAACTTTTTCACTTGAAGACTTGAACTCTGGAATGCTCACTTCAATCTCCTGGATACTTTAAAACCTATTTGCTATCTTCAATTATGCAAAAAAAATCTTTTATGTGCCTTAGGATCGAATTTGGGTAGCTTTGTATGTCTTTGCTGCCATTATTGCTCACTTATGGGAAGCAGAACGATTCCCATAACCGCATCTTCAATTTTGAATGTTAGCCATCAATTGCTTTGTGAGATGGCATGTTGGACAACTCAGATTGAGTCCACAAAGTTTGAATACCTGTAGCCTTCACTCACCTATCCCGTGCCAATAATATTTTGCCACTTGGAGTGCTGACTCATTCATTCTATGGGCTCAACTTTATTTCCAAGCGACGGGAGAATCCACGTGTCAATCGCCTGCTAGCCCTATTGCTTTTTATAAAACATTATTTTATTCATGCGGGCTAGCGGGGAACGATTGATATTAAATCTCAACAAGGCATCTTGGTTGTCAGTTTAAAACCTATGGTGCTAGATATGTAAGTGGAGACTGGGCCCCACGCCTGCAACAACACACGTGTCTTCAGCCCGCTAACCTCGCTGCCTTTTAGAAAATACTATTTTATTCATGTGGGGAAGTGGGGAATGGTTAGGACCAAATCTTTAGATCCAACCGTCGACAAATCTGCACATGCGGAAAGAGTTAATTTTAAAGAAGGGGGCCGACTAGGTTGACGGGACCAAGACCCATGGGATTAAAGACTTAAAACTTAAGTCATTTAAATGGGAATTATTTTGCCCGACTTAGGAAATATTAAAGCGATGGTGTAACATGTGATGGCCAACAAACCTAGACCATGGGGTCGGTGATAACACGCTTCCGATGGCTTAAGTCGTGATTGAAGTGATTGAAGTGACCTGCAACTAGGTATAGCAAGTCAACGAAGGAATAGAATGCCTAGGGCGAAAGATCATGAAATTTGAAACAAGGGCTTTTAAAGAAAAACTCTAAATCCTACCCTAGGGAATAGATGCAAAGGATAATGACAAGGCAAGGTACGAATGCAAAATTTTCAAAATTTAGAGGCTCCACCAGTGGCTCCAGCTTGGGGACGCATACCCTTGGCAGGTATGGCGAGAATTTAGAATTCATGGTTGAAGTAGACCAAACATAGAGAAACAAAAACCAAGGAGCTTTCTAGGACAGGGCAAGCAGATGGAACCAGAAGCAAATGCACCAAGCCTATATACAATAATTACAAGACCGTACAGTGTACATGGAAAACAACCTATTTTAAGAGAAATAGGGCTTTAAGAATTGTCCATGTATTGGCAGCTCAAGAAGTTCACTTGTTAATAATTGCAAGAAGTATGAATTCTCTCCATGTGTATTTGCGATTAGATATGGGCCCAGCCATAGAGGGTCAAATTTTCCATGTTTTACTTTATGTTCTGACCTTGCATTCCACATCAGGACCATCCTTCCTACTTCAAACTTTCTCTCAATGGATATCTTATCATATAGATTCTTAACTTGAAGTTGTAGCTTTGCATTTCTTTTATGAGCTTGTTTTCTAGTTTCATCAAGCTCAGCTAACTCCTCCATTCTATGCTGCATCTCATCACAGATATCTGTGTCATATTCCTGAAAAAACTTGTACGTTTTCAACAATTTTTTGTGGGGTATCCTCGCTTCTACGCCATACATAAAGTTGAATGGGGATTGTCCAATAACTTTCTTGACAGTAGTCCTATCATCCCATAATGGAAGCTGCAACTTTGAATCCCATGCCTTTTTATTCTTCTCAATCACTCATTTGATGATCTTCATCAAACTCTTATTGCTAGATTCTGCTTGTCCATTTTCCTTGAGGATGATAAGGAGATGAGTAAGAGATATGTATTCCATGCTTACTGTAAAATTCAATGAATTCCTTTGATCTGAAACACATGGCATTGTCAGAAATAATCTTTGTGGGACTCCAAATTTGATCAATATGTTGTTCATAAAAAAGTCAATCACTACTTTAGTTGTTGCCTTCCTTGTGGGGATTGCTTCTACCCACTTTGTAAAATAGTCTGTTGCAACAAGTATCCAAGAGTGCCCCCTCATTAGACTTCACTGATATCTCACCAATAAAGTCAATGCCCCATTGTTGAAAAGGAGCCTGAACTGAAATCGGTCTAAGTGGCAAATTGCCTGAGAATTTCAACTTTCCAATGAATCTTTGACATGCATCACATTTCTTGACAAATCTGTGAGCATCCTTAAACATAGTTTGCTACCAAAATCCTGCTCTTAGTAATTTATGAGCAGTGGTCTTCGCCATGTAATAACCTCCACATGCTCCATTGTGCATTTCATTTAGGAGTTCTTTTGCCTGATCTCCGTACACACACCTAAACAATACACCTTTTGGGCTTTTCCACCATAGTTCATTATCAATAATGATATATTTAATGGCTTGCAATTTAAGGCTCTTTTTTCATTATTAGGCATGCCTTCAAGACATTTCATAGTTTGCAAGTATTCCACAATTCTCCTATACCACCCACAGGTCTGCATGTCACACATAGTTGCAACATTTACATTTTCTACTTGATTTAATTTGGTTTGCTTCTAAGTTGGTTTCAGCCATCAACTTATCCAAATCTTGATCTCTTACTAATTTTGTAATCCGAACATCAATATTAAACTCCTACATCCTGTTTGTCCATCTTTGCTTCTTTCGCTTGTGGTTTCTTGCTGGGTAAAAATATCGTTGGTTGCAGCACTTGGAACGTACACCACCACAGTTGCTCCCATTAGATATTATGTTCTGAAAGTTTTTACAGCCTTAACTAATGCATAAGATTGCTTTTCTGTTGCATCATACTTAAGCTCAACAACTTGCAAAGACCCACTGAAGAAAGAAATAGGTTGCTCAAAGCCTTCATTGTTTTTTTTGTAGTAGTACTCCTGCCACAGTATGTAAAGAAGGAAAAGTAAATAATTGAAATGGCTTTGAGTAATCTGGAGACTTGAGCACAAAAGCCTTCTTGATGACATGCTTTATATCTAGAAAAGCTTTTGTGGGCTCTTCTGTCCATTCTATCTTTTCACCCTTCATCAACATTTTGGATATAGGTTTGACAATCTCATCAAAGTTGGTGATAAATCTACTCACAAAATTTATTTGCCCAAAGAACGATTGAATTCCCTTTACATTTTTTAGGTTGTGGAATTTTATCTATTGCTACCACACTCTCAGGATCAATGCTGACCCCATCTTTAGAGATAATGTGCCCTAAAAGCTTACCTTCCTTAACCCCAAAAATGCATTTCTTAGGATTCAAGGAAATTCCATATCCAATGCTCTAATAAATATCTTTTCTAGATGCATACAATTATCCTCTTCCTTTTTACTATGTGCAGTCAGGACATCTTGGTATATGGCCAAGAATAAATCAATAAAATCAGCAAATGCCACATCCATTGCTCTTTGAAATGTAGCACTAACATTGATTAAACCAAATGGCTTTTTTACATACACATAGGTTCCCCATGGTGTAGTGAATGCAATCTTTCCCCATGGTGTAGTGAATGCAATCTTATATTGTTCAGATTCTCTTACCATAACTTGGTTGTAACCTGAGAAGCCATCCATCATTGATAACATTCTCTTACCATAACTTGGTTGTAACTTGAGAAGCCATCCATCATTGATAACAACTCACATCCTGTCACCTTCAGCAACATAGCCTCCATATTAGGTAGTGGGTAGTTATCTTTCAAGGATGATACATTCAAATTTCTGAAATCCACATAGTCTCTTCTTCTTCCTAATTGGAACCAAATTAGAAACCCATGAAGAATGTTTTATAGGCTTGATAATACCAGCATCCCTTAATTTCACGAGTTCTTGCATTTTAGGCTGCAATGTTGGATTTATTGGTCTCTGCTTCTGCCTAAAAGGTTTGGCATCTGGATTCAAAGGTATCTCATGCTGAAAAATATCTTCCTTGTAAGCTTTCAGGTCATCATATGACCAAGCAAACACATGTCTATATTTATTTAGCAGAGTAATTAGCATGGTTCTGATATGTGGTTTCATTTTCTTCCCTATATATATCTTCTTAGGAGCATTGTTAGTCCCAAGATTAATCTCTTCCAAATCTTCCTTGTGAGAAGATGTTTGCTTAGCATTTGTCTTATCAGGGCCATCAAAGACCCTTTCCAATGCAACCAACCCTTTGGGAATCTTGTTTGTTTTCAACTGGATAACTTCATTGCCAAACAATGTTTCTTTACCATCAACCTCCACCACCAATGCCCCAATGTCTATTTCCTGACTTTCATATTGATCAATGCGTTGCAAGAATTTTAAAATATATTTATCATCATCAAATACTTGCCAATTGCAAATATTATCAGGTACCGTAGGCCGAGTTTGCACTTCTACTTTTGAAATACCAGCAAAAGTGATATCATCTGGTCTGAGAGCAATGTTTGCTAACAAATCTACCATCACATTCCTTACCCTCTCTAGCCAATCAATGTTAAAAGCATCAAAAACTTCAATGGTATTCCAAACTGCATTCCTATACCGCTTAAGTCTTTTATTTTTGGAAATAAATTTGGACCTAACTTGGGATATCACTAATTCAGAATCACCTAATACTTTTAGCATTTTAATGCCATGCCTTGAAGCTAACCTTAAACCTAGTAGCAGAGTTTCATATTCTGCCACATTGTTTGTGCAGGTGAATTTCAATAAGAAAGAGTATTTGAATGGTTGACCTTGTGGGGAGATCAAGATAACTCCTGCGCCTGAGCCCTCCTTTGAACAAACTCCATTGAAATACATGGTCCAGAGAGCATCTTCTTGTGACACATTTATGACTTCTCTATCAATTAGTGCAAGTCGGATTTCTACTTCTTGTTGTAATTCTTCAACTCTAAAAGTATCCAAACCAGTATCCACAAAATGAATTCTCTTTGGTTCCTCTGTATACTCAATCATATGGCGAGCTCTTGATTTTGTAACAATCTTGACATCCTTTTCATCAATGGAAAAGGTAGCATATGATAAATCACATTGCATGGTCCCACCCATGGCTGCACTCCATTGTCTTGACAACAACATTCCATAGTTTGGCAGAATGTCCACTACTGTGACACTCAGGTATAGTTCTTTCTCAGGGAATGCTGCAAGCTTGTATGGGACCCTATTAATTACTCCTATGACGGGTACTTCTCTTGAGTCCATTGCATAACATTTTCCGTAAGTGCTATCAACTTTCAAACCCATTTCCTTAATAATTTCCACTAACATAACATTAGAAGATGCTCCTAAATCAGTCATGCAGTTCTTGAGTAACTTCCCATCAATAATTAAACTCAGAAAAAATGGGTTGACATGACTTGGGCATGCAGTAATTGTAGTTCCCAAGTATATTTGAGGGTTTTCACTAATCACTCTTTCCACTTCATCACTCTTTTCTTGACTTTTGCTCACTTTGGGTGGATCAATCACAATCTTGTCATTAGAGGCCATAGCTACATCGTTAATGACGGTAAATGCCTTGCTTTTATGTTCATCAATCCTCATCATCTCCAAGAATGGGACTGTAACCTTAACCTGAGACAACATTTGAAACATGTCCATAGAACCATACTTTGGTAATTTATAAGGTATTATATCCTTGTCCATTATCATATCATTTTGTTTTCACCCTTTTCAATACTATGCTTCTGATCTTTAGCCTTTACAACTGGGGAAATAACTTCCCCATCTATCTTGACATTATCAACTCTTTTAGCCCAAATGCTAGCTCCTTTACTTTCTTTTGGTTTTGCCTCCTCTTTCTTGGTTTCTGTCTTAGTCCCTTTGTCATTTACATTCTTTTCTTTGATGAACATGCTGCCAGGCTTACCCTGAGCACCATTCACAACAATATTTCTCAGATTATAAGTATTCCTTGCTTGAGTAGCCAATGCAATTGTCATATTTTGGATTTCTTCATTTGATGGTCTTCTTAGACAAATGTCATCTGATTCAAGATTGTAAATGTTGCATTCACTGTCTCTCTCCTCATTTGAGAACGCTTGCTGATGGTATACACTCACTTCCTGCCTTTGCACATCCACATCACCTCTACATGGCTCATCATCAGAAGAATAATCATTGCAAGAAAAATCTGATTTATTCATGAGCACATTTATTATTTCATCTTGATCATGAGGGGGATCAAAACCTCCTTGATCATCTTGTGACTCCTCTACAGATCTTGCAACAACACATTGCTGTGATGAATGAGGTAATTGACATATTACACCATGGAAAATCTTCAGTGACATTCATAGAATGCTTTTGCAGTGGGTCGGGTGTGCTTTGAGCTTGAGCATTTTTCTGATTGTTGTAAATTGGCTTTCCATTGTGCCGATTAGGGTGATAGTGATAATCTTGCAACCTTGGTGGCCTATCACTTCTTTGGAACTGAGATTTCTCATTCTTCGCCACCTTCTATATCAACTCATTTAGAGCATTGACAATCTGATCTAATTTTTCATCAGTAGCCGCAACTTTACTAGCTCTTTCATTTTGAGTTCTAGGATTCTTCAAAGTTTTAGGGTCATCTCTTTTCACTACCTTACCTGATGCTCTTCTGTTGTTTTCTATGTAGACTGCCATTTTATAAGCATCTCTCAGATTCTATGGATCTTTGTCTCTAAGTAAGTAGTATATTTTTGAATCAATTGCATTACAATACACCACTAAGCATGCACTTTCATTCGGCCTTAAATAAGCTGGAACTCTATTCATGGCCTTTTGAAACCTTGTATTAAATTCAGTCACCACTTCATTCTGTCCTTTTGTGATATTGTTGAAGTCATTTTGCATAAATCTAGGATCAGTTTTGTCTCCATATTGCTCTCTTGAAACTTTGTAGAAAACATTTTTTGAATCAATGCTTGCATCATGCAAGCTTCTGTACCTCTCTAGCATCCTTAGTCAAGGATTGCATGAAATACTTCATTGCAACATCATCATCCCAAAGATCAAAATCTTCAATGAAACGCTGAAAGGCTTTCAGATAATCTTCACCACTAAAGGCATTGTTACCAGTGAACTTAGGTAGATGTTTCCTTGCATTATCAGGAACAAGATTTGGATACCTTGGGACTCTATCAAAGCATAATTGCCTATATCTATCAACAGGCATTTGTCTTCTTGCAAAGGGTCCCTCCTGTTTCAACTTTATTGCGTTGTTGAAGTTTTTTGATTTACTCAAAATCAACTTGTCTTGAAAATAAAAAATATGAAAATGATAATTGTGGTAATGCTCTAACTTTATTGCGTAGTCTAGTCCATTGAAATAGATAGCCTAAGCTCTTTGATTTACTCAAGTCAACCTATCCCAAAAGTCAAGTATGAGAAAGTAATCAAAGATGGTTGGACATTTGATGTTTACCATTTAGTTTGCACCTGTAAAGAAGGGAGTCTAATTTTTTTGATCTCTCAAAATCCACCTTTCCTAAATATCAAACATAAGAAAGGGATCAAAGTGGAGATAATTGGACATATAATGCTTATAACTTTGGGTGCTAGTTAGCATTTGGTTTTTCAGATTTGGCAAAATATTTTTTGGGGTTAGTTTTGTCTATACAAAAATATAAAAATCAGAAATATATACATACTTGTGTTGGCAATAACACATGACCATATAAAAACCAAAATCACCATAAAAATTAAAGTTCTAATTTTTTCAATGCCATGATAAATATTCATTGTTCAAATTTCAATACACAATTGAAAAACAATAATGTCAACAATCAACCATTACGGCTTATTGTCATATAGGTGTTCAAAATTATCATCCTCATTGACATTAGATGTCGTAGGTAGATTAGAAGAACCACTGGTAGTGCAATGTGAAGTGGAAGCATCCAAGTTAGTATGCTTTGGTTCAATATCCTAAATCCTTATACTCTCTTCCTTATACACAATTTATTTGTGTGAAAGAAGGCGGAATTCGGAATACACACTTAAGCCCTTTTCCTTTCTTGATTACTCAATTGCTCTCCGTTGATGGATGAAGGTGCGTGTGCTCAAATTCCTCTCAAATGAGAATGAACTAGCAATCTATTAAGGCAAAGTTAGAGAGTTGGAGTTATAAGTTTTAAAATTATGAATGAAACATCAAACTTGTAAATATTTATATTTTTTAATTTCAATTTTTTGATGAAAAAAATAAAAAGATTGTAAAACTTATTGGTGAGAAAACTTTGATTGCAAGAGGTAATAGGTGTTGGAATGTGTGGCCGTTCAAGAAACACCAACTATGAGCATCCTTGTTGAACATGTTACGAAAAGCTTTGATGGTTTAACTATTGAAGTACAAAATTAATAAATTCGGTCAAGATAATAGCTTGCAAATTGGGATCAAGGAAGAGTCTACACAATGTTGCTTTGTACACTTTGTTGACTTAAGAATCTCTATATGGTGCAACCCTAGTTAGGCTGCAATCTTTTGGGTTTCAATGCAAAGACAAGAAGATGGAGTATGTTGGTCATTGTGTTTCATTTCACTTGAATAATTTTCTTCACCTCTTTTAAGAAATTATCTTTAGTATCTTGCACTTTTTGGCTTATAATAGTCTTGATCTTCTCAATCATTGAGTTGATCCCATCATATATCTCTCCTAAACAAGACTTATCCATGTTAGTATAATAGATCATACTAAGAATGGGTTGATGAAATTAAGGATATGATTTACACAATTCCAGCAAGTGTATTTGCTTAATATTTGATACCCTTTCGTTGCCGGATTGCCTTGATATGTACCAATTTTGGCTAATGACCATGTTAGAAAGTGCCTCTTGAACTTCCCTAAAATCTTCACAAAATGTCTCAAGACAATTGTGTTGTAAAATGGGTCACAAGAATACATTTTTTTTGTTTTTTGAAAACAAAGAAGAAAACATAACAACCATGTTGAAAAAATGATTTAAATGTAACATAAATATTAAAATTTTATATTGTTTCGATTTCAACAACCTGAATTTTGAGAATGAGTTGAGTATGCCCTACAGCATTTGTTGGTGATGACAATTTGGATCATTTTGGCTGCAGCATATACTTTTTGATCCAATCAATTTTGGTGCTAATTTTTGTAGCATAAGGTTGGGGAGCGGACAACACAAGGTTTTTCCAAAATATGTGTGAAAAATGTTCTCCAACCAATGACCTATTTGCTCCACAATTTTTTGCATTCTCTGTTATGACTTGAACGATATTATGAGGCCCCACTTCTCCAATGGTCCTCATGAGGATATTAGAAATAAACGGACTATCCTCTGGCTCCCTCTCACAAACCATACCTCTAAAAAACATCCCCCTTTAATCTTATTGATCGATGGCCCTTTTTTTGCATCCTTCCATCCATTGGAAACAATGGACACCCCTATCTTGGTCCATGAGTCCCATATAGTTTCAATGAATAATCTACAAGTTTGACCTCTTCTTCAAGTAAGTCACTTTTGAAGACCTTGTACGTGTTTGAAGCCTCGTTAATATTTCTCACCATCTCCCCTGAATATGTTGAGCAAACAATATTGATAATCTCTTGAGATTCATTTAGAAAATGGCATTTCCAATGGTCCCTTTGGTCTCTTTGGTGTAATGGGTTGTTCTTGAGGTGTTGCCAAAAGGGGGTAGCTGTCTACCACAAGTTTAGGATTTGATCCAAGAGGAGTGGACTTCGTTCCTTGAGATCCACTATTTTCCAAAAGATGATTTGATCTGCTATTGGCTGCTTGATTTTTTTTCTCCAATTGATTAATATATGTTATGACTTACTTTGGCGGAATGGATATCCGATAGACCATTATTTCTTGGGCGAGCTTAATGTCTTATCTAGCAATGGCACACGAAAGGGCTTTCACTTTACTGTATTAGCTTGAACGTTTGACACCATACCCATTGTAAATCTAAAAATAACCCCCACTACTTGGAATTGGCCATACCATTTCAACATACTTCCAAAGAGGAAAATTTAGGTTTGTTTTGAAGTGGGGTTGGTCCACAGAGCTAGAACTAGCTGCTACAGTAATCCCTATCAGAACAAGTTTGATAAACACCTTATTTGAAGCAAGTGAAGTGTTTCTATGTCTGAATTTATATAATCTAACTCATTTAAAATTTTGAAGGATAGGCCATAGATTCATAAAAGAATAGAAACAAAACAAGAGTGTTCATTTGTAAAATAAAAATGTAGGAAAAAGAAAAAGAAAACTTACCTCTTTTGCAAAAATTTTCTTCTATGATCTCCTCGGGAGTGAATGGGATATTGCATGGATATAGAAAGAACAATCCAACCATATCGGAGCCTTCATTGATCAATGTTAAGCTATATTCATTTCATGCCAAGCAAGAATGGACGTTTTTTGTGTTTTTCATTCACAATGAGGTAAAATTAGTTTGTTTTAGTCTTTCAAATGCTTTACAAGCAACTTTTAGGTTCAGAAATTTGTTTTTGTCTGTCATAGTCAAAGTCAAATTTCAAAAATAATTAAAAAAGAAACCAAAAAACTGTGCCCAAAAAGATGTGGGTTTGCTTTGGTTTCCTATAGATCCTTTAGGGTTTGCTTTTGGTTCGCTTAGGTTCATCCGGGACGAACCCATAGACCAAATGCAATCATCTGGATGAGTTGTTTGCTAGACTGAGTTGGATCTCGTATTAGTTTTGGATCACAGCTGGATCCATGGATGTGAAATATTCCGAGCCAATTTTTTCGATTTTTTCGAATTACAAATTACAAAGCAATGCACCCGTTAAGGTTAGAAGATAAACCAAAACGTGCTGAAGCAACTCTAACCAGAATGTACACCAGGATCCCGATGTGGGCAAGGTGTGAGCATTGGTCAGAGGATCTAAAACAAATTGCTTATGCAGGAACTCTAACCAAGAATGGCGCCGATGATGGCGAGCATATGGTCAGAGGATCTTCTACTCTAATTGCTGAAAGGGAAGTCGACACCAAGTATGTGCTACCCAATCCAGAATGGAGTGAGGGGCGACCATATGGCGGAGTGTTACAAAGTACAATGCTTGAAAAGAAATGCTGAAAGCTGAAAATACTCAACACCCAGAATGTGCTTGCTAACCCAGAGTGGGAAAGTAGCTACCATAGGGCGGAGATGTAACTATTACAAATAACTTCAAATGAATGTGAGCATTACAAACAGAATTGAACAAGCTTGATAATTACTGCCAGTACTACTGCCAGTTTACAAAAATAATGATCATTCGCCTGCCAATAACTTAGGAATTTGATAGACTTAACATTTCATCATAATAATTCTCCTTAGCTTGGTTAGAAGTGCCAAGACAATAAACCTTCAATGATCAACAATACAAATTCTGTTTTTCTTTACAAATCTGCACTTTGAACTAAGAACCAGCAGTTATGGAATTCATTCGTATGCTCATATCTCACTCGTATCTCATCCAATTAACTTGAAACAAAATGCAATATGCTCTAATAGATAAGACGCCTAGGATAGAACACAAAAAACAGATCTTAAAGCCTTGAGTTAATTGTGCACAGATCCCAATGCACAAGCTGAATGGTACGGCTTCATGAAAAGGGCGATCTGCTCTAGAAAATCACAGCAAGCTCTAAAAATTCTGCAAATTGGTGAAAGATGACGCCTATGCCTAGCAATGGAAATGGGCTAATTCCCAGAACAATGTTTTTGATGTTTTTTGACTTATGATTAAAAATATGAATCAGCTAAAGCAAACAATGCAATATCTAGGAATCCACTAATATGCAAAACCAGAAACTACTGATCTATAATGCAGATTACAATGCACAATTTCCAAAAAGAACTCACAAACTAGATTGAATCACCACTAGTTGTTGTCTTGCAAACAAGAAGCGATGCCCGTGCTAGGAGGCCTTCATTCCTCGAAGCAAACCCAGAGCCAAACCGGCAGCATAACAATACTGTAGACCAAAGATGTGAGATGAGGCTCAAGAACTTCCTTTTATAAATTCCTGTTGACTTCTCGAAACCCTAAAATCCACTTCAAGGTCAAAACCCTAATCCTTTCTCAAAGATGGCGTCCTTTTCCTTCAAGCTCAATATTGACATTTTAAATAAATTCCATACTTTGATAAATGCGCTCACTTTAAGCTTGCTTTGACTTTGGTAAATAATAAAATAATCTTTAATGAAGGCGCCACCCTCAAAAGACCACTTTTCAAAACAACATGAAGTCAATAGGCTAGGCCAAGGGGTCAACGTTAAAATATAATATTAAAATGTGACTTTTTTAAATAAATGGCTCAACTTATCTCTCCAAATGTGCCCTGAAGCCATTAATGAGCAAGTCAACTGACCAAACTGAAGTAGGAAGTCAACCATGCTGAACCCAACTGAAAAGCTGCCAAAAATAGAATTTACTAAAAATAGTAAATTCCAGAAAATGCTCAGAATGCCGAGATGAACATACCACTGCGAAGCTCTTTGAAAACCCAGAAAGAATCCGCCATTGAATCCACCAACTCCGAGCAAAGACATCCTTCAAAATAGGAAACCCTAATTTTACCTTCCGACTAGCCTTCGGGTTTCCAGAAAAAGGCCAACGGTCACTGGGAAGATCAGGTTTGAGAAGGGGACATTACAGGATGCTATGAAGTAAACCAACATCGATCTTAGAGCCATACGTGGACATAACTATTGATTATGAGCAGAATAATATTGTATTTTGGTTGTTTCATTTATTTTTTTAGCATTTTCCTATTTAGCTGTGAATTTTGTGGGACCTGGCTAGAGATGGTGTGATTTTATATGGTAATTTAGTGACATTGGAAACATACAAGTCGATGCCAAAGCATATGACAGATGGTTTGACTGTAATGGTCTACTAAGAAACCACACGAAAGGTATATGATCTTCCCTGTTATCTTAGTTTAATGAAATTGATTGTTTCCTTACATGCTTTCTAATTTTGTTATTTATAGGAGTAGAGTGACAATGCTGATGTCTTTGGTATATTCCAGTGTATTTTTTCTGTATGGGAATCATTATTACTCTTCTTCTACCAAAACAGATGAGGAATCATTTAACTGCGCAATGATATATAACGAAATCATTTTGCTTCATGTCTATACAGGGGGCTGAGTAGGTTTTCATTGGAATATTTCTATTAAATTTTTCTCGACCAGCTTTAATTGTCCATTGCTTGTAACAGACTCAAGACCTACAAAGAAAATGAAAGCAATTAATGAAGACTGGATGAATTCGAGTGTAGCACCACATATATCAAAATATACAGCTCGTAAAGATGGAATGTGCAAGCTGTTGCAAGAATTATTATCTAAGACCAGCAAGGAATCACAGGCAGCACATGGTATACCTCCGAGAACACCGCCCTCCTTACCAGATGCCTCAAATCTTGCTTTTGCCAAGATAAATGAGGAGAAAAACTCTTGCAGAAGAAATCTATTTCCGAGTGGCTTAAGTTCTTTAAGCATTACTGAAGGTATGATGATCTTTTGGGGTTCCTTGTGGATGTCTGGTATGTTATATTTTGCAACAGGGAAGAAGAAAAAGGTTTCTTGGGCTAATGGAAGTTCTTGGATTTTTCAGGTTCTGGTTTCCCGGAGGTGATGAAATCCGGTGTGGAAGTAAAAGAATGTCAAAACATGCCTGATCAAGAGGGAGTTGATGTTTGTGGAGAATCTTCGATTGGTCAGAATACCATGAAAACATTGGACATTAGAGATGAACAGGAGTCATTTGTTAATGACATCACTGATTGTATTTGTTGTAGGCCTCAAAATGAAGAAGAATTCAAGTATGATGAATCGGATGATTGTCAAATTATTGAGCAATATGAACAAAATAGTATGGGGTATTGTGTTAGAGACAAACAAGATGGAGCGTCATATATAAGAATTGATGGAATCTGGGAAAAGCAGGAGTTGGGCCAGCAGATTACTGAAGCATTTGAAAAGGTTGTGGAGGATTTGAAGCTCAATGTTTGCCAAAGTGCTCAGCTATCACAGCAGCATGAGGAAATAGGAACTAAAGCTGGTGGAAGAGACGAGTTAAATGTATCTGGAGATGCTACAAGAGGTTTGCATGATCCTTCAAAGGACATCAAGCAGCGTGTACCACTGAACAAAGAGAAGGTACCTGGGGAGAAAATTAAAGAACCTGGAAAGGTTGCAGAGGAAAAAGCAATGGAGGTTGATGTTGTAGATTATCCTGCATTGGAATTTTCGTGGGAGAGAGACATGGAAGATGAAAGCGAGGGAGAAGAAAATGATGAGATCTCATTAATGTGGAAACAAATGTCAGTGTCTTTTAAATGTTCCGAGGTACCAACTCCCTGTACTTTCTAAGTACTGTCCCTAAAATTCTGTTTCATACTGGGAAAGTGAATGTGAGTAATTTATTTATTATATTTGCAATTTTATAATATATATTAACGGTTAGATATATCAACTCTGATGTTTCCCTATGTACCAAACAAAGCCAACATTCAAACTTAAAGTTCAGTGGCTCTCATAATGGAAGAGACCAAAACTAAATAAACAACAAAATAATTGCTTCCGTGACAGAAATGTGCCAGGCACCTTTCACCCGCTTAGGAAAAAGGTGATAAATACATTTCAAGAGAGTTCAGTTTTGATTTTCTTGTACCAAGGTCCATAACAAGATGACTTGCCATGGTGTGAATATTCAATATCCCTTGCTACTTATTTTTGAGAATTTTTCATAAAGTCCATAGGTCATACCCTCATTTAATATCTTTTCTTATTGTATCTTCCTCAGATTTTTTTTAAAATTAATAATTTTTTTTATTTTGTAATTTTCAATATCCTCTTATACTTCTATCTGTTCTTATAGTTACCGAGTTCTTTATTTGTCTGATTACCTTTGTTCCTGAATTTGGTTGAAATTGTAGAGAGGACAAGAAAAAGTTGAAAATGCAGTTTATTTCGAAATCTGGAGGTGGAAGCTGAAGCCATTGATAACTTCATGATGCTGGACCGTCTAGTTGTATCTGGAAATGAAAGGTCTGCAACAATTGCATAAAAGTACATTAGCACAAGCAGAGTGAACTTCTAAAGCAGCTTGACTTCAGCTAATGTGATAATGAAAGATGTTTGGCAGTGTGTTTAAACTTTAAAATTTTTAAGGAAATATATTCTGGCCTTTGCATGAGTCAGATGTAAGCCGCCAATAGGCATGCATGACATCTTTTTGGATCTTGCATATGCTGCGTTAACTTAAAATCGATTAACAAGTTCAACTTTGGCAGGGACTTCATGGTGAGCACTCTATAGGTTAGAAGCTGAGATTCTGGATCAGCTTTAAGGATTTAGATGTCAGACATGTTGGGAATTTTTCTGGTGTAAGCAAGTCATCCTGATCCTTCTGGATGCTTATTCAGCTATATAGCTACAATGTCCCACAAATCATTACAAGCACTCTACCTTAGAAGGTTGTTTTTATCATCAACACTTATTTATTTTTTGCCATTATTCATCCTTTTAAAAGGCATCCCCATCCATTGATTTCTACAATATGCAACTCAACATGTTTATTGGAACTGAATCACAACCTTATTTATGTCTAGATTTGGATGGTGAGTCTTTAGCAAAGAGATGCATAACCATGCAAGAGATGCATAACCATGCAAATTAATGTAATCAGCCGAGAGTGTCATTAGTCAGCCAAGTATTATACTTTATGTTAGGCAGCAAACATTTCATATACTTTATGTTACATGTTTCAGGAAATTTAGTCCCCGACTAGTTCGATTAGTTGTGACAGGGAGTTGTGATAGTTGGTTTCTCAACCACTCCCTGCGACTATGTGCTTGGGCTTATTGTAGTCGGGACACTCTGATACCTTTATTATGACATTATGCTTCATTTTGTTACATTCTGATGTTGACATAGTACGGATGATTGTACTCTGGTTCTATTGCATTAGTAAATGAAGTACCATTCTATGTACCTTGTTCATACATGAATGTTTCTTGTACACGTTTTGTATGTTATATTTCCGTTTACTCTCATAGTATGTTGAATCTATTCTTGTGAGTAAACAATGAACTTGGTAAACATCACTCATAGAGGAGAATGGTGTCGTAATGGGTCAGCCAACTGAAGAGCCGGTGCAAGTGAACGGAGATAGGAAGATGTGCTGACGGAGGATCTCATAAACTTGTGGGACATCTCGTTGAGGGATCACGTATGAAGGGAGGCTCTTAGGCGAGAGATCCCTAAGGCGGTCATCTGGGACAGATTGCATGCCAACCTAGAGGTCGACCACCTCCTCAACTGACTACCAAGGCTGATCACTCGTCACTACATTATATTGCAAGATCTTCGGGTTGAGAGTGACCAAGAATGATGAAGGAAACAGATACTACAATAGTACGAGGAAAGAAGCAAACAGGGAGAGGAAGAACACGACACCAGTTGTAAGCGTACTCCCGACAATTAATGCCCATACGACCCAACAAGGACAAAAATCAAACGCCAAGTGGGCAAGAAACACTAGAAGAACGACTATGAAGATCACTCAGATTGAAAGAATAGGAAGATTGATGAAGAAGATGTAATGTCCCCATTTTAGCCATATGCTCTTCGATGATTGATAGCCTATTTCCGGAAGCCCGTAGGCTCATCAAAGGTAAAATTAGGGTTTCCAATTTTATAGGAGGGTTCTGAAGCATTTTTGAAGGGTTGCATGTAAGAGTTTCTGATGCATGTCTGATGGAGTTTTCTGGGTTTTTGGAGAGCTTGGGAATGGTGTAACATGCATCTCCATCTAACAACCTTTCCCAGAACATATTTTTAGCTTGCACGTTGGATTTTTGAGTTTGGTCTACGGATTCTTTCTGGGTTTTCAGAGAGCTTTGCAATGATATGGCATGCAAAGGCATTGGGCAACTTTTCAGAATTTACTATTTTTAGTAAGTTATATTTCTGGCAGTGCCATCTTGGGCAGTTGCATTAGTAGTCAGTTCAGTCTCCATTTCGGGTAGTGCAGTTGGAGCACAATTGGCTTTCAGCATTTTGAGGCTCATTTTGGTAAAATGATTTATTTAAGTCATTAAATATTATATTGCCATGTTGGCCCCCTTGGCCTAGAGATTATGACTTCATGTTGTTTTTAAATGTGGTCATGAAGGGTGGACGCCACATTAAGAGGAGATTAAATATTTTATAATGTTTATTAAATGTTCATGAGCCTTAGACGCCTAGAAGAGGGAGAATTAATTATATTTAATAAAGAAAACATTTCAAAATATCTTGCGCATCCCTTCTTGGAGGAAACTGATGGAAGTTGAAGGGTCATCTCAGAATGTTATTTGTATGAGGCCTTGCTCATTCATTCAACATCCATTGTTTAATTTATTGAAATGCTGTTGGATTGAGTTCAAAATCTGGCTAAGGGGGAGCTTGGCATTTACACCATTCTTCAGGCTTGAAACTATGGTTCCCTAGATGGTCAATTGGGAGTGCGCTTCATTCAGAAGTGCATATTGAGCTTTATTGTTGGTGAATTTTGATGATAATTATCAGTTCTGAGTTGCTGGTTTAGTTATGGCTGTAGGTGAAAATTATTCATAAGGTTTTGTGTGATTTGAATTCCATTTTGGGTGTTGGTTCCTAATGTTCCTATGGCCAAGGCATCTCTTTGTGCCAATTTTCAGAATTTATCATTGGAGATTTGATTTTTAAAGCAGGGTTGACTTCTTCATTGAGCTGTACCTTGTTCTAGTTGCTTTGGAAATTGTGCTGGACTACTTTGGGGTTTTGATATTTGGATAATGTTTGTTTCCTAATCGCCTAGCATTGGAAATGCTATGTTTGCAATTTCATTGGAATTTGTGGGAGTTTGTGAGATAATTAAGCATATTGGTGGTTGTAGTGCTTGCTGGTCTGTACTTTGGTTCGCTGGGAATTTATATCAGACTTAGCACTTTCTCAGTTATGCTATATTTCATGGGTGTTTATGCGCCGAGTTTCATGTGCACTCAATTTGGAGGTGATAGGAGCATATTGGATGATGATATGACCATATTTGTGAAAGTATACTTGCTGGTCTGAACATTTAATTTGCTGGTTCTGCAAATCAGGTCTGGTATTCCCTTTCATGCTATGTTTCCATAGCATTTCTATTCATATTTGTAATTGGAGATATAGTGTGATCTTTGCCGTGAGTTTGGAGCAGATTTCATTGAGAAATCATTGTAATAAACACTTTGTTATTTGCAGATAATTGGCATTGTAAGGCTGTAAACAGTAGTACTGTTCTAGTCATTTTCATTTCTTCATTTACTTTGTGTTTAAATTCAAACATTGTAACCCCTGGATGGTTTATCGATAGTGTGGAGGAATAAACATTTGTATCTCTCATTTCTCACCCATTGTTTAAGTGAAGAATTCCCATTGCTATGCGGATACCTGCTAATAGTAGATGAATTGTATTTCATTGTAATTATCTTCCCCCCACTGAACAAGTGGTAACGTGGATTGCTCATGGTCGGATCACCGCCTACATTTCATTTCCAACTTTGTATTTCAGTTCAGAGTACTGCTAACAATCCCATTACCATAAGCTATCACTTTGCTTTCAATAGGATCGTGGTGAAATTTCTTGGTGAAGGTTACTTTCAAGTTGGATATGTTTTGAGATCTAACGCTAATCTTTAGTGTTGTGCTGGTTTTGTGATCTAAAAATTGGGGAAAAAACTAAGGGGCATATTTTAGAAGATTGAAATGAATCGTCAAAGAAGCAAACAAAGACCTTAATGAGATAAATCAAGACATTACTGAATTGAAAATAAACCTTGATGACAACTGAGAGCAAGACACTTTCAGGACACCGTTCATAACAGATAGAGAAAAATATAAAAATAATGAAAATGAATTAACAAGAGAACTTGAAAACAACATACACCGCATTTGAGTGTTGTCCATATCAGACGATGAGAAACTGAGAATTGGAGGATCCAAGCCAAAGACCCCTAGACAGAGGTAGTATAGGGATGAACCCTAGGGGACTTGAAGTGCAGAGGACGTTGAGAGGGGATGTGTGGAAGACCTGTATGTGGCCGAGAGTGCAAGAGAGGCACCAAAATGTTTTGGGAGAAACAGTCCAATCAGGTCCAACGTATAGGGAGAACATTGGGGAAGAAAAATGGTAACTCAGCCACCCAGTCTGAGCGTGGAAAGGCAAAAGCTGCCAAAGTTCATGGGGAACGGTTCAGAGGATCCAATACATCATTGCAAGACATGTGAGACAATATGGATAGGGAAAGGGTAGGACGATGTGGATTATTGGCTGAGAGCCTTCCTAGCAACGTTGGGAGGCATAGCCATAGACTGGAACATTGAACTCAAAGTAGTACAAAAAGTTTCATGGAGAACACCGAGGATAATATTCTAGGAAGAATGTAAACTCTTGAGAGATGACAATGAGATTGTAGGCGAGATTTACAACATGAAGTAAGGAAAGCATGAAAACGTATGGGCCTATAATCGTAGGCTCAAGGAGTTGTTGGTGAAATTGGAGACTTAGCTAGCCAACGGTTTGAAGAAACGATGGTTCATCGAAGGGCTACTATTGTCATTGTGGAAAAAGATGAAAGTCGTACCTCCATCCTCGTACGTTGAAGCCTACAATCAAGAGATGGACATCGAGAGTGAAAACAAGACATCCTCTTGGAGGAAGAAGAAAATAGATGACTATGAAAGTACGAAGGAGAGCAGTGAAGACAAATGAAAAACTGTACAAGCTCTCCGACAGGATATGATGAGAATGATGGAGTTGAAGGCCGAAAGGGAAAGTTTGAAGAAGTCCAAGGAATTATGGTGTACCGAATGCAAAACAGAAGGTCACATTAGGAAAACTGCCCAAAGAAATTGTTTTATGACATTTGCCAAGTTATGGGACACTCCATCAAGGAGTACTTGTACAATCTAAAGACTAGAAGTTCACAAGTATTCTTTGCACAAGGGGAACAATTAATGCCTCTAAGCACACCACCGAAGCCTCAAAATAATAATGCATCCCTGGAGGTTAGTGTAACAACCGAAGAGGCAGTAACAATGCACCAAGAAGCAAAATACACTACGACAACAAGGGAGGACCCATGATATAGTGCCAAAAGTGCAATGAATGGGGTGACTTCACCAAGGAATGCCAAAACAATCAAGGTATGGGAGGAAGACTCTATAAGTGGTGTGGATTGGGTGATCATGAAGACACTAATTGCTTGAAGCAGAAAGGCATAAATATGTTGGAGATAGCCGACAAGGAGGTCTTGGCGATCACAAGAGCACAGATGAAAAAAGCTATCTATCCATATCCTTGTACAGAGAAAGGACTTCGAGAGGCCAAGGCGAAAGTGGAAGAGGCAATGGCCAAGGAACGAAGAACCTCCAACAAGGTATCCAGCATGTTGTCATAGTCAGAGTTGGAAAAGAACATAGCACGACACGTGCTCTACACAACCATATCATTTTAGGTAACAAACCTTTTGTAGATGATGCCCCAATTGAGAGTAGCACTCACTAATGTCGTCAAAGATAACAAAAATTGGCGAGAGGGTCCAATTGAGAGTATGACTTAGTTGACAGGAGAGGCCACGGACCCAATGCTAGTCGCAGTGAAAGTTGGGAGGAAGCCTGCCATTGTACAAATGGAAATCATGGGGAGGAAACTCTCCAACACCATCGTCGATGATGGCTTTGGAGTGAACGTAGCACCAGAAGAAACTTGGAAGTGTCTAGGGGAGCCAACTCTTTTGCCCCCACATTGCACCTGGTAGGCGTAGATCAACATGGCACCAAACCTCTCGGTACATTGATGGCACAAAAAGTAACGATCGACACACAATAGTTCCTATTGAACTTTGTTGTCATCCCACTACAGAAGAAGGCGTATGACGCATTACTTGGGAGAGGATGGTTGGTTGCCGCCAAGGTAGATCACAACTAGAAGAGGAGCACACTCTCAATCGAGAGCAACGAGAGAAAGTACATCATCGATCTAAAGAACCAAGCTGTGAGCAAAGAATTGGCATCCTCCGGATTAGAGTTTGACAGGGGAGAATTAGATGTGGATGAAGGAAGGCTATGGATTTGAACGATGAGGGCGTACTTGAACTTGTAAGTTGCTCGAAGGACGAGACAAGCTCATTGAATGGCCTATTTCATTAGCAAATGGAGGATTATGAGGTGTTGCACCTAGAATGCAACATGTTGCAAGTTGGAGAAATAGAGGAAGAGGAAAACAAGGGTACGACTAGCCAAACATTTCCACTTGAGTACGGAAAATACAAGGAAAGGGTAGAAAAATTGGACGATACACCAGCCCACAAGTTTGAATGTGACAAATTAATCAAGTACGAGGAACCAACATTGAAGAAGGTGAATCTTGGAGAGGAAGATAAACCAAAAACAATCCTCATTGGTGATGATTGGGTCTCTGTACTAAAGGCGGCTGCATTCAAAATTTTCATGGAATACAAAGATGCATTTGTATGGAGGTACAAGGATATGAATTATGTATACATAGAGTCCCTCTTGTACTGGGAGAACAACCTGTGCGGAAGGGACCCTACAGGATGAACAAGAACTACACGGCCAAGGTGCAAGATGAAATCGAGAAAATGTTGGAAGTGGGTATCATATTCAAGGTGGAAGTTAGTAATTGGTTGTACTCGATCATCATTTCATTGAAGAAGGAATCCGAGCAAATCTAGATATGTGTGGACTTCCGGTGCTTGAATGTAGTATCAATCAAAAACTTGTTTCCAATCCCCTTGATTGACATGATCCTTGAAGAAGTAGCGGGACATGAGATTTACTCGTTCATGGATGGGTTCTCTGGATATAACCAGATAAACATTGTTGAAGAAGACAAATTGAAGACAATGTTCGTAATTGAAGATGGAGTGTGTATCGTTCAGGTTATGTAACGTGCCAGCTACTTTCCAAAGAATAATTCTACATATTTTTGACAAAATGTTGGTTGGCAACTTCAAGGCATTTTTGGATGGCTTGTCAATTTATAGTGACAAGGAGAAACACTTGAAAGCACTAGGAGAATGTATGGATAGATGTAGGGCAGCTTGACTAGCATTGAATCTGAAGAAGTGCCGATTCATGGTACCACAAGGAAAGCTGTTGGGACACATTGTTTGTAAAGCCAGATTGAAGACAGACCCAGATAAGGGTCATCGTATAGATGGAGGCTCTGCAGAAGTCATTGGCGTGAAATCCTTTCTTGGACATGTAGGGTCCAATCGAAGGTTCATTAAGAACTTTGCATAGATTTCCTACCCAATTGACATACTCACAAGAAAGGGACAACCCTTCATGTGGGCGGAGGACCAAGAGAAAGCATTCAAAGAGTTGAAGGTATGATTGATCAATTCACCAATATTGGCATACCTAGACTGGGACAAGGAGTTTCACGTACATGTTGATGCCTCCAATTATGTAACCGTAGTGACAAAGGCGCAAGTGGGCGTACATGGGTTGGATCATCCGGTATTCTTTGCTAGTCGTCTGTTGTCGAAAACAGAAAAGAACTATAGTATGATAGAAAGGGACGCTCTCAGAGTGGTGTACACAGTACAAAAGTTTAGACACTACCTATTGGTGACACCATTCACGTTCTACGTGGACCATCAGGCCTTGATGTACTTGGTCAATAAACTTATAATACAAGGGAGAGTAAGCCGATGGTTGCTGTTGTTGCAAGAATTCACGTTCATGATAATCGTACGTCCTAGAAAAAGCCATGTGATGTCGACCTGTTGTTAAGAAATTGGTTTGGTGAACCCACTAAAGGTGGAGTGAACGAAGACTTTTTAGACACTCACTTGTTCCAAATTGCAACACTTCCCTCGTGGTATGAGAAGATTGGAGAGTACTTGTCAATGTTGACATTTCTAAAAGAGATGCCGGTAGCCGAACGAAGGAAGCTCATATTAAAAAGAAAAACCTTCCAGCTTATCAACGGGCTACTGTACAAGATGGTGTGAAATCAAATCCTAAGGTGATGTGTTATGGAGTAAGAGATTCTTGACGTACTAATGGAGGCACATAAAGGTCCTGCCAGAGGACACATGGTTCTGCACGCCACGAAGGAAAGTCCTAGCAAGATTGTGGTGGTCGAGGGTACATAGACGTTCGAGAGTGGGTGACCTGTTGAGACATTCTAGAGAGTGGGAAAGCCTCTCAAGCAAGAGTACATGCCTTTGTTTCTGTCCCAACCCTAGGAGTTGTTCAAAGTTTCAAACGATGGGGATTGGACTTCATTAGGCCTTTAAAGTAAGCCTGTTGCATCGATGTAGGTACGTAGTCATCAAATATTTGACGAAGTGGGTCAACGTTCAAGTGTTATTTGACGAAGATAGAGTTTCAAATATTTCAAAACTTTTCGAGACCGTACTACTTGAGAGCCAACGTCCAAGAAGAGTCTACAAGTAAAGTACTAGAGTCAATCATTCACAAGTTGTGTGGCATGAAAGAAGCGGATTGGGAGGAAAGATTACCTGCTGTAGTATGGGCATACTGTATGGCGTATAAGTTGACAACAAGACACACACTGTTCCAACTAATGTATGGTCAAGAGGCAATAGCACCAGTAAAGTACATGGTGCCAAGCATAGTTACAAGACTCGGACTCGCCTCGGACTCGGCAAGCTGATTTTTGACTCGGACTTGGACTCGGAGCCTAGACTCGGCAAAGACTCGACAAATAGAAAAACCCAAGAAATTCAGAGATTTTTAAGGATTTAAAGCTTGTTTCATGCACCCTTTAGTAAATAAACCTTAAATACACAATAACATCATGAAATAGAAACTACTATGATCCTATACACAAACATCTATCGATCACATAAGTATAAACGCAAATTTTAGCTGAAGGAAATAAGTAATTACTTAATACTTAATAGTTAATAACAATAACAGTAGTAAGAGTTTAAAGTTTAAAGTTAAACAGTTAGAACTTAGATATATAAATGTTGTGAAATGTATACAATACTCATGGAATATGAAATCCATGGCATCAAAAGTTCCAAACATATAATAAAAGTAAAACAAAAGCTATAAGTCTATGGCTCAGAGAGTCAGAGGAGCCTGCATCACTAAGGCTCTAAACTTTAGTCCTCTTGCGTAGACGTCTAAGATAGGTCCTGGATGATGTTGCAGCCATCATCTCTGCCTGTGTCTCAGTGTCAGACTCAGAGGCACCCAAACCAGCATCCAAGGTGTCTCCTCGTGCTCTATCCTCCTCCTTTGCCATGGCTATTGCCTCTGCCTCTCGATCTGCCTGGTCGACCCAATCAAGGTCCTCATCGGTAAAAACAGGATCCTCGACCTCAGTGATCCAATCTGACTGTGGATCAACCTCCTCCAACGTGATGGGTGACAAGTCAGTGCCCAATATCTGTCTATGGCGAAGGCGCAGGTTGTAATGAACATAAACAAGATCATTCAACCTCTGCACTGACAACCTGTTGCGCTTCTTGGAGTGTATGTGCTCATACATACTCCAATTGCGCTCACAACCCGAGGCACTGCATGGTTGGCTCAACACTCGAATCGCAATCCTTTGAAGATTTGGTACTTTAGCACCAAATCTCTCCCACCATGCATCTGAGATGAGAAAAAGAAAAAAAATAAATCTCATTGTGAAATGTGAATATTTAATTATAATATGAACATTGAATATAAAAGATTGAAAAGTGGTAATTTTTAAACTACTATTATGCCCTTAATAAATTTTTACCTGGCTGCAATGTCGATCGAGTATCTTTGCATATATCTCTTGCAAAGAGATCTCCTTGTGCAAGTCTGAAAATCTCTATCTCGGCAACAATTTGGGCTCCAACATGAGAATCAGACATCCGCTCAATGACTGTGTAGAGCCCACTCAAAACCTCCTCATCTGCCTTGAATTCTTTGCGAAATTGGAATGCCGGATTGAGAAAATATGCTGCTGCGTGTAGGGGCTTGTGAAGCTGGAGGTGCCATCGTCTATCGATGATCTCCCAAATGGGGCGATACTTACTATCAATTCCCCCATAAATGGATCTAATGGCCTCTTTGGCCCTATCCATGCCCTCGTATATGTAGCCCATTGCGGGCTTTTCCCCATCAGCAACTCGTAATAGAACCACTAAGGGCTCTGTGACCTGCAATTATTATGAAACATTGACATAAGTAAGAGTTAACAAAAAAAAGCAAATAAAATAAAAACAAGAATGAAAATAATAAAATATAATGTAGAATTACTAAACTAATTACTTATTAGTTATTACATTTACCTTGACAATCTCCTTAGTAGGCACCCAAAAGCCCTGCTCATCAAAAATCCAACCTGACGCACTTATCCCTGCATTTGTCTTAGAATATGTTGAGGAAGCCCACTCCTCACTAACAAACATCCGCCTCAAAGCTCCCTTTGACTGCAGTAAGGATTGTAGAGTGATGAAGTTGGTAGCAAAGCGTGTTATCCCAGGGCGAGCCAACTCCTTTTGCCCCGTGTATTGCCTCATAAGGTTGAGGACCCATGTGTGATTATATATGTACTTACAAATATTCCTTGCGGTCTCTACACATGCTTTGATCCAGTCAAGCTTGCCAAGATCCTCCAATATGAGGTCAAGGCAATGAGCGGCACAAGGTGTCCAAAATAATGATGGGTGCCTATCCATCAATAGTCTACCTGCAGCAACATAATTTGCTGCATTATCCGTCACTATTTGCACCACATTCTCCTCCCCTACCTCAGCCAAGACACCCTCCAAAGCCTCACAAAGGAATTCAGCATTTTTGGAGTTGCCGGATGCATCAATAGATTTAATGAACACGGTACCACCTGAAAAAGAAACAAAATAAATGATTCAATTAAATATAAATTTAAAATCTTGATTGTTAATCACTAAAGCAATGCATTTTAGGAAGTAAAATATTTACCCGAGGAAGAAACAAGAAAGTTGAGCAATGTCCTATTTCTTCTATCGGTCCAACCATCAGTCATGATGGTGCAACCCTTCGTCCTCCAAATTTCTCGCTGCTCCTCTATTCTGACTTTCACATCAGCCACTTTTTGGGACAAAATGGGGCCTTTTATCTCTTCATCATTAGGGGCTTTGAACCCCGCCCCACAAACAGTAACTGCATCAATCATATTTTGCCAATATGGAGACCTAACACAAATAAATTAAATTTAGTAATTACTAATTAGTATTGAAAAATGTATAATTTCAATTTGAATTCAACATAGCTCTAAAAATAAAATTCAAGAGATAAAGAATCAACTATCAAGCAACAAGCTATATATTTTAAAACAAAACAAAAGAAGAATTACCTGGCTGCATGAAATGGAATGTCGCAATAAAACCAGAAGTCTCCAATTGCAGCTTTGGCTGCATCATGTTTATCCTTGTTCCAACCCATGCTCTCAAGAGACGGTTGGGAACCCGGAGTAGTGCGTGGCAAAATATATGAATCCAGCCTAGATCCACGAACTCTGGGCCCAATGCTAAGTTTGCTAACGCTACCACTGCCACTGCCACTGCCACTACCACTACCAACAACTGAAGGTGAAGACCCTGGAGGAATTTTAGGCATGGAAGAACTCGAATCTCCAACTCCACGCATGGCTGCCATCTCATCTTTTTGCTTCTTTTTTAACTCTTTTTGTTGCTCAAAGGTTTCCAATTGCACTTGCACTTCACGCATTACCTCAATAGGGACCTTTGTGCAAGGATTAGCATCTCGGCACGGTATACATGCAAGGTGGTATTTCAATCTATTAATGCCACCCCCAAGAAAAAGAGTTTCGCAATGAAAACATTGTATTTCTCCTTTTTTTTGCCCAGGGGTAATAATGGCATGTTTCCAACAAGGATCTCTTTTACCTTGAGACATGGTGAAATTGAATATGATGGAGACAATTTATAGATATATATTATAAACAATGCTGCAATAACACATAAATTTTAAAAAATTAGCATTCAAAGTATAATTTATAATAAAACTAAAAAACCTAGGGTTTGCAAGTTTGCAACTATAAAACTATTTTTTTTTTTGCAAGAATGCCTAGGGTTTGTTCAACAAAAAACTTAAAGTCTTAAACACACACACCTAGGGTTTGTATTTATTTGTAACTTGTTCTTTGTTCACTAAAACAAAATAGAAAAAACAAAGAAGAAAAAAAGAATAGAAAATGAAGTTTTGGTTAAAAAAAACAAAAAAACCTTCAAAACTCAAACATACCTCTTCAATCTTCTTTGAAATCAATGGAAATCTCTTTCCAATCCCTTGTAGACTCCTCTAGATGCAGCAAAATCACCTACGAACCTGCACAAATGCGATTCAATAAGCATTTGGTGCTCAATCTCTTTGCTGATTTTCCTTCAATGCAAATGTGTTTTGGCTCTCTTCTCTCTTTTTTCTCTCTTACTTGCTTGAAAATGAAATGAAGTGCCTTTTGGAGGAATAGAGGCAAGTATAAAAACAAAGAGAAAAAAAAATGAAACTTTAAAATGTGTTTTTTTTGACTCACACGCCCACAAAATGACGGCCGAGTCTTTGGCACCGGACCCGGTGAGTCTGGCGAGTCTCGGCGAGTCTGGCGAGTACTCGGCATCCGAGTTCCAAAGACTCGCCAAGCCTCACTCGCCTCGGGACTCGCCAAGACTCGCCGAGTTTAGGCGAGTCTTGTAACACTGGTGCCAAGCCTAAGGATAGTGGTCGAGAATAGATTGGGAAACAAAGAGAGTCTGAAGGAGCAGTTATTATGGCTCAACAAGCTCAACGAATGAAGAGTGATGGCACAGTGGGTGACAGAAGCGATGCAAAAGGGGAGGAAATTTTGGCACGACAAACATCTCTGGTGTACGAATTTTTGACTAGGCCAGCTAGTTTTTAAGTATAATGGTTGCAATGAGATTAAGCTTGGGAAGTTCAAAGTTCAGTGGCTAGGACCTTTTAAAATCAAAAAGGTCTATGAAAACGAAGCAATAAAGTTGGAGAATTTAGATAGAATGCTGCTACTAGACGCCATTAATGGTTTGAAGCTCAAACCATACTAGGAGAGAAAGGAAACAATAGCCATCAACATGTTGGGATATGCAATAGTGATGGATTGGAAGGTGAGTGAAAGTGAGGCCAAAGAAGAACAAGACTGGGGAATAAGTGGAAGCCAATATGTTGCAAAGGAAGATCGGACCGCACTTGGCATAGAAAAGATAATTGAAGATAGGCATGCCAACAAGAGAGTAGAGGGCATTGTAGTACCTTGAGTACACAAACTTTTGATGAATGCCCTATTTTGGACACCCACTCTTTGGAGAAGGGTATGGGGTCATTGGAAATACTAGGCACCCTATGAAGGCGAAAGGAGGGAATAGTACAATGGAGGGAAGCAGTACTATATTGTAAGAACAAATTATTGGTAAATGCTCGCACAGAGTGGGAAGTACGAAGAAAGAGACAAAGTAGTTGCTTTAATGGTCTCCAACCTCGATTATATAAGCCGAGTGTGTCAAAAGATAGTTTGAGACAGACATGGCAGCCCCTAGTAGTAGCAAAGGAAAGAGGCCATGACCAATTCGATTGAGAATAGTGCAACAAGCATGGCAAGGACCAATAATGTTGTCATAGTCGATAACATTACATGGGAGAGTTTCAATGACACCAAATGTCGTTCTTGGTGGCTCTTGACACTAGATAACATAATGAAGAGAGCATTGGAAAAGGAAAAGGTGGACAAAGCAACACAAATGCCTTTCTTCAACGCTTGGAAGTTCAAGCCTTACCCAAAACAAATGATCACACATTATGGCCGGCATAGCCACATGTCGGTCATAAACTATAGGGGGTGCCAGGGTGCTATCTCGTATGGGTCGCCAGAATTCACACGAGTGTTTGAATTTCCTCGCCGAAGGATTTTTTGCTACAAAACCCTTTGGGAAAATCTCCAAGTAGATGAAGGAGAACTTGGTGGCGAGGGTGTGTAGGACATACCTTACCCAACACGAATGTGACAACATATGGAGTGCGGGCAATAGGAGCTTGCGAAGAGCTTCATCGACAATGTCAATTGGAAGTGTCTACTTGACCTCATTAAAAGTAGACTCATGGGGGCAAGTAGGGCATTTGATAGAGTAGTTTGGATGATTGGTCTCATGACAGGGTTATATGTAGGGAAAGTGTACAACTGGGCCACAGTGTTATCAAAACGCATCCGAGAGTTTATGTGCTTGAGACATAAGGCGTTCTACATGACGCAACATGCCATAGGGCTATTGCTTGATGCTATCTTCACCCAACTGCCATTTGACAACTAGGGCAGGCTTTAGCCGATCCATCAACTAGAGGAGGGTTGGCTGATCGTATTTTACTGGGAAAGCCTTGGAGTATAGACTGTTGACGAAGAGGTACCTCGTTCAATACCGCCAACAAAGAGGAGGCAACAGATGGACACTTCATTATCGAGGTTGAGCAACGATCCTAAGCTGAGTGGCAACACACTGAGCGTGGAGGAGGCGATAGACTTGTCTTTGGATGAGGATGAGGAGATGATTTTGGAGGTCTCCTTGGCAAGGAATGCTAGTTCTCAGGAGGTGGGGGCAATACTGGTAGAGCTAGTAGGGGAGCCACAATCAACTATACCCATACCATTGTTGGCAATAGTTACACAACCAGCACTAGCAGTCTCTGTACCAGTTACCTCGCCACCACCGACAGTACCTGTTGCACCAACAATGGTGGCAGTAGACAAAGGGGTTGAGAGGGATGTGAAGTTGGATGCCTGGTTGGGGGATATAGGTGTGCTAGCAGGCACCCCTCCGCCATCACAAGGGACCACTCGAGAGCCACCACATCCATCGATGGAGATGGAAGCCGCCCATCCACTCGCTCAACAGATTGAGCAACCCTCTCAGTAGCCTAGTACACCACAACAGGGTACACATTAAAGCATACAACCAAGCACACAATAACCGAGTACTCTGCTAGCCAATTTTACAGCAGAGTGCACAACAACAACCGAGTGTCCAGCCAAAGGGTACACGACCACAGTCGCAATTTGGTTGAATTTTCTTTAGGATAGCCCCATCAACTGCATAGTTTGCCTAGCCAGTTGCATGAGTAGCTAGGCCATCCTCACAACCACCCTCACGAGTTGCCTCACAACCAGGTTGTACGTCACTGTCATGGCCAACATGGAGATAGAGATGGACAAATCTAGGGAGGCTGAGTTAAGTGAGGATGAGTTAGAGGGACCCTTTCCGATGGCCCCACCAGACCCTCATGACCCCATTGACATGGTGCAAAGGTACTGTTGTGAACTTTTCACACATCATCCATTCAAGATGGGGACCCCCTAATTTTTGCTCCATTCGGGTCTCTTGGCTTTGGTTTTGGGTCTGTCTCTCTCTATCAGTTCTTTCTATCTAATGATGTACTTGCCATTTGACCTAGATTCGAATTTTGGCTAAGTCTAGAGGGTTTTCTGATGAATTAGGGTTTACAATCTTCAGGCTACTTTGAGGTCAAATTGAGTTGGTTAATCAAATTCAGAGCTTAGCACTGCTATCAGGATGCTTCAAGCAGGCTCCCATTGAATTTCCACTGAATTCCGACAACTTGCTATTTTTAGTAAGTGCTAATTTGGGGCCTATTTTCTTGGGATTTTTAGATTTTGACAACTGCACTGCACTTAGAACGTTTTGAGCTACCTGCTCGCGAAATTTGAGCTGAAATAGACAACTTACTATTTTTAGTAGTTCTGCCTTCAGAGATCATTTTTAGAGTTTGCATGTTGGAATTTTCAATACATGTCAACATAATCTTTCTGGGTTTTTCGAGACCCTTGCAGTGATATGACATGCAAAACAAGATGATGACTTTTAGTGATTCATGGTTTAGAGGCTATTTTTAGGGTTTGCATGCAGGATTTCTCAACGCATGTTTGCACAATCTTTCTGGCTTTTCCAAGAGCTTCGCGACGAGGTAACATGCAAGCAAAGTTGATCACTTTTTCGGGACTTGCTATTTTTGGCCAGTGTTCGCATGTTCATTTTTTTGGGTTTTTTTGGGTTTTTCGAGATCTCTTGGGCAGTGTGACATGCAAACTCATCCGACAGCTGATTGGTCACTTTTTCAAACACTTACTATTTTTAGCAGGGTCACTCTAGTAGCTGCCCAACACTCTAGAATTGTGAACACAGTGACATGCAACAAAAACGAGGTCAAACGGAGATCTTTTGAGCAACATGCAAGTCAGACTAGGGTTTCTAGCTTCGAGACCCAAAATGAGGGATCAAACACCAGAATCTCCAAAAACCAAGGTATCCCATTGCGATCAGTATCTTCCAAGGAGTCCACTGATAAAATTTGAAGGCGATCTGAGCACTTACTATTTATAATAAATCACTTCTTAAACAAGGCTATAAACAGCAGGTCAGCGCGAGACACTAGTGAGAGCAGGTCAAGCAAGTGACGAGGACCCCATGGAACAAATTTCAGATCAAACGGAGTTGTAGAGGTTTGAAAATCAAGCACTTACTATTTTTAGAAGGTCCACGCAGAGGAATTAGGGTTTCCTAAAAGGTAGGGCGAAACGTGAGGATCACATAGAAGCAGCGTCCAGTTACAATCAACATCCTTTAGGCAATCAACACACAAAGTTTGAGCTCATTTTGAACAGTTACTATTTTTAGTAAATTGTTAAAAATAGTAGGTACATGCAAGTATTAGGGGCCAACAGCTTAGTCACGTCACGAGGATCGAGGCAAAGTGAAAATCAAGCCTTTCGAAGCTAGAAATCAGCTTAAAACACGAAGAATGTGAAACTTTCTAAAAATAGCAGGTTAGGGCAAGCTAAGGGCATCCTCAACAATCAAAAGAATCACCTCTCGAAACTGCCTTGAGTCTGGAAATGAGTTGAAAATCCATCTAAGTCTAGCAAAATGGAAGCTTGACCTACCAAATGCACCTTGAGAGGCTAAAGATGGATGAAAACTGTACTAAGGCATAAAAATCAAAAGCTCAGGCCTCCAAATGTGCCCAACCTAGAGAGAGGTCCTTCAAATTTTTCATAGTGTTGAAACTTGGAGCAAGCATTGAAATGCGCCTTAACATGGAGATGGAGTGGAAATCCCACTAAGTACTTGAAATTTGAAGCTCCCTACCCCAAATGCGCCTTGAGAAGAAGGGGAGACTTGAAAATATTCTAAGTGTTGCAAATTTGAGGCTTGACCCCCTAAATGCGCCCTAGGTAAAGAGAGGCACTCATAAAATTTTTTAAGTGTAAAAAAAATTGGAAGTAGACATGGTGAAATGTGCCCTAGCTTGAGAGATGATTGGAAATTTTACTAAGTCTTGCAAACTTGAAGCAGACCACCTTGGATGCGCCTTAGTAACTTGGGGTGGTTGGAAAATTCTCCTAAGTTTTGAAAATTGAAAGAAGAGACCCCTATATGTGCCTCAACTTGGGTGAGAGAGAGAGAGAAGTTTCTAAGGCATTTAAACTTGAAGCTTGACCCCCTATATGCGCCCAAGGAGAGGAGAGGATGATTGAAATTTGACTAAAGCAATAAATTGGAAGTAACATCTCCTGAATGCACCCTTGCAAGTTGAGGAAGCAAGAAAATATTCTGAGTATTGGAAATTGAAAGTTGAACCCCCTATATGCGCCCATGTTGATGGAGGAGGTGAAAATTCTACTAAGTGTTCAAGATTAGAAGTGGACCCCCTCAAATGCGCCTCAAGAAGCTTGAAAGCATGGGAAATTTTCAAAGGCAAGCAAATTGAAAGTAGCACCCAACAAATGCGCCTTTATTCAAGAGGAAGTGTGGAGAATTTTCTAAGGCAAATAGACTCAAAGTATGAAGGGTGAAATGCGCTTTCACTTGGAGATGGAGTTTGAAATTTTTTCTAAGTGTGGTAAACTTAAAGCTCCTGCCCCCATATGTGCCTAAGCTTGGAGCTAGCTTGAAAATTGTATGAAGTCTTTGAAATTGGAAGCTCTAGGGTCAAAATGCGCCCAAGGTAACGAGGGGCACTTCAAAAATATTCTAAGTGTGGAAAGTTGAAAGCTCACTATGCTAAATGTGCCTTAGCCAAGAGAAGGAGGTTGGGAGTATTCTAAGTATCATAAAATGAAAGTAAAGAGGGTCATATGCACTTTGACTTGGAGTAAAAGTTCAAAATTATTCTAATTATGAAAACTAGAAGCTTTGACCCCTATATGCGCCTCACCTTGAGAGGAGTTGGTAGTAAAATATTCTAAGTATGACAAATTGGAAGTAGCTACCTTTGAATGCGCCCTTGGAGAGAAGGATACTTGGAAATATTCTAAGTGTTGTAAATTGCAAGAAGAGACCCCTATATGCGCCTTTATCTTGGAGGGAGAGTTAGAAATGTTGCTAAGGCGTGTAAACTTGAAGGAAGCACCCCTATATGCGCCCTAGGTAGATTGGATGCCATGAGGAAATAATCTAAGTATTGGAAATTGGAATTGCACCCCATGAAATGCACCCACCTCAAGGAGCTGATTGAAAACTCTTCTAAGTATCATAAAATGAAAGTAGAGGAGGTCATATGCGCCAAAGCAAGGAAGAAGGCCAAGAAAATTTTCTAAGGCATTGGAATTGAAAGTTCAAGGGTGGATATGCTCCTTACTTTAAAGGGAGAAGCTTGAAGGATTTCCTAAGTGTTCAAAACTTGAAGACAGACCCATCATATGCGCCTAAAGTAAGGAGAAGTTGATGAGAATTTCTAAGGCAATCAAAATTGAAAGTTCACTACTCTATATGCGCCCAAGCTAATGGATGGGGTGAAGATTTAGCTAAGTGTTTGTAAAATGAAAGTTTACCCCCTAGAATGCGCCAAACATTGTAAGGAGATGAAAAGTACTTGAAATTGAAAGTGGACACCCCCATATGCGCCCAAGGCAAGAACAAGGTAAAAGAAACATTTAAGTGTTGGAAAATGAAACTACAAGGGGTCAAATGTGCTTGAGTTGAGGGGATTGATTGAAGAAAATGCCTAAGGCATGAGAAGTTAGAGTATACAATCCCAAATGCGCCTAGGTTGATGAGTCAATGTTCAAATTTTTTATAGGCGTTGGAAATGAGAGCTTGACTTAGCAAAAACACCCAAGGCTCGAGAAGTTGAATAAACTTTGATTAAAATTATTTCCCAAGGTTGAAAAATTTAATCTCCCCCTTCGTTTAGATACATGAATTAATCAAGCTGAGAAATATTTTTTCTAAGGGGGATTTTCTGGAAAGAAAATAATTACGCCTTGTGATTTTAAAATATTGGAGATTGCGATTGATGAAGCTTGGTGAAAGAAATATAAATGTTTTTCTAAGGCATTGGAAGGTGGAATAAAATTTTCCCAAATGAAATAAAATTCTCCTAAGGCCTTGAGATTAAATTTCAATGAGAAGTACGCCATTGTTCAAGGATGAGATTTTTTATGCTAGAGTAATTTTAATGTTCAGTCAACTGAGAGTTACATGCAGTTAAGGAGGGAAAATTCAAACTTTGAATGAGCAAGGAATCTCCAACAATAGTAAATTTTTATGACAACTCTATGACGACTGAGCATAACTTCTGTGACAACTCGCTAGTCATCCCTCCCAAATTGGAAATCTTCTAAGTAGTGGGGGAGTGAATTAATGGCAATTGCTAAACTGGACATCCCTTCTCAATTATATAAACTCTGAAGCTATTCATTTTTCTTCACAAGTTGTAGAGTTGAGATTGTGAGAGTGCTAAAGCTGAAAGTGGCTGCTGAGTGAGTGAGAAATTTTTGAGTTGAGTGAAATATTTTTCTAAGTGCTGAAGTGTGAATTGTGAGAGTGTTGAGGTTGAAGTGAGTGAGAGTTGAGAAGGATAAAATTCTGAAGTAAGGGAGTTGAGTTGGATTTTTCTAAGTGCTGAAAGTTGCTGAAGCTCGAAGTTTGAATTTCGGAGTCAAAAATCTCGAGGTTTGGAGTTGGTAGTTTAGTGCTGAAGATTTTCATTTTCGAAGCTAACTCCATAGACCAGCCATCTCGTAGTAATTTTATTTTCGTAGTTAGAATTGTAATCCTTGAATTTTATTTTGCAGATAGCTGAAGTTCGAAGAGGAGATGTTGCCGGAACAAGCAAAGCTGCAAGCAGAGCTGCAAATACTGAAGTAGGCAAAGAGAATGCCTCCAGGTAGGCAATCATCAAGCAGTTGAAGAAGTCTTTTCTTCCTGAGTCGAAGTTCGTATCAAAGCTGGGAGGTTTGACTGATACCAACCTTGGTTCGTTCAACCTCGAGGCATTCAAAAGGAGAATATATGGGCAGGCTGGTCACCCTCCATCAATGACATTGCACATCGTGAGGAGTGGATTGTATGTAGCTACTGGTTTTCCACCAACAATTCAATGTCCTGAGTTAATAATGGAATGTGCAAAATATTATAGGCCAGACCATTGAACAATTGTTTCTTTAGAAGGCAAGTTGCTGGCTAACTCCACACTTGAAGCTATTGGGATTCGAGATTCTAGCTATGGAGAGAATGTTGTACAAGTCAAAGGAAAGGGTTGATAAAATGTACGCCTCATCTTTCGATAGGTGTGCAAAGAGACTTAATACATCATGGATGAGGAAGCCAAAACCTCCTAGCGCTAAATTGCCAAAATAGATTATCTCGGAGGAGCTGAAACATGAGTATTGTGATTTAATCATGATGGTTAGCCGGGTAAATGGCAGCCCACAGGTGTATGCTTTTGAGCCTTGGATGTTCTTCTACATCAGCGTGGTGTTTGAGGGAAAAGAGTATGTAGATTGGGCAAGAATGATCAATGACAACATCAATGAGCAATTGAGAAGTTTGAGGAGAACGAAGACATTTTATATGAGCTCGTATGTCATCTATATGCTAGCTCGGATGACGAAGTATAAGGGATTGACATACTAGGAGCCGATCGGATGTGGTTCCGGTCAATTTAAAATCCATGAAGCTTGTAGATAGCTACATCTGACAAATACCTTTGGCTTGAAGAGAGTGAACGATGCTTTCACTATGCACATCACGAGGACTCTTCAATGAAGAACGCAACAAAGAATATCCAAGGATGCACAAAAGTTGATTGAAGAGTACGAGTACTGGTTTATCCAGTTCCAGAACACTTACATAAGGCTACTGAGGTTCCACTCATACGCCTACTGATTGCCAAGGTACCCCACAGATAGGATGGTAATGCTTGAAGTGTCTAGGCAACTCATGGCCTACGACAAAATCGTAAGGAAAAAGAAGAAAGGAGTGAAATATGCTAACCAATTTTTTCGATGAATTAACACACATAACCAGCACTTAATCAACTCGGTTAGCGTTAGCTCCAAATAGAAAACTGAACTTGAAATGAACTCACACCAAGAATGCACACTCAATCCCAATGAGAGATAGGTGTTGTCATATGGTGGAGGAGCTAAATGAAAATACTTGAAAGAAAACTACTCAACGTCAAGAATGTGCACTCAAGATCCCACTGAGGGCGAGGTGCTAACATATGACGGAGTGTTGAATTGAAAACTAGAAACTGATAGGCGGATAACCAGCCATGAAAAGCATTTTCCACACTACCACCAAACAGTGGGGGGAAAAAATTACAATTAAAACAATTCATCCGCTGCGGCGGGCATCCACAGAGCTGTGGGGATTCTCCACTATGAAAGTGGGTACAAGAGTGTTACAAATCAGATTATCCACACTGGCGGTAAACCATCCAGGGGTAATTTAATGACAAAACAATAAGTAATTGCAGAACTGGAAAATGGTTGGATTAGTAATGCTTAATCTCAACCTTTACAAATTAAACTCTGCAGATTACAAATTACAATGATAGCAAGTGAACCTTAGAAAAAGAAGTATGAATTCTTACAATCATATAACACTCCAAAACTGAAGTATAAGACCAAAAACTGAGAATTATAACAGTCTGATATAAAAATCAGAATTCTGGAAATTCAAACCAGCTATAGAGAAAATCAATGAAATGTTCATAACTCACTTAATTCACCTCCGAATTGAATGCCGTCTTTTGCTGTGTCTTCTTAGAAGGTAGGCGAACATTTTTTGATCATCAAACAGCAACCAAACAGCAGCTTTATTTCTGGCACAAATCCCAATGCTTCCTTGAATGGTACGGCCTTGAGCAAGGGCGATTTTGACAAGTAAAAATCATAAACTCAAAACTAAAATCTGAAACTCTCCAAAGATGGTCGCCTTGGGTGTAGGAATGGATTGGAAAAGTACCCACAAGCAAATTAAATTCACTCCAAAAGCTGTATGCAAAAACCACTTTCAGCTGTGACTGTATCAGCAACTTCAAAACTGGAAATTTCATCAAAATCTTCAACTATTAAGCTCAATCTGCTAGTCTGGATGAGAAGCAGCAATGAAAACCAACTAGGTGTTGTATTTCAAACACGAAATTGGATTGAAACTAGGAGGTAAGCATCCCTCGAAGTAAAAACCAAGTTGTCATTTCGACAGCATAACATTAACATAAATTCATGGATGAAATGCTGGAGCAAAAGCCTTCAATAAATAAGAGCTCAACAAAACTCTTCAATTGCCTGAGAAGCAGCTCAAAAGACACAGGAGACCTTTCCAATTCCCAAGACCAGTCAACTTCTCAAGTGGCGTCCCAAAAGCCTCCAAGAATTTCACTTTATTCAAATAATATAAAAATGGCGTCCACTTTTGCTCAAGGAATAAAGTTCTTAATAAAATTAATAAAGCTCTTTATGAAGGCGTACCCTTCATGGCCCCACTTTAAAAGCAACTTAAGTTATCTCCTTAGGCCAAGGGGGGTGCCAACAGAGAATTAAAACATAATGCCTTTAATTAAATATTTTTCACCAAATAAAGCTCTCTGAAGACCAAGCCATAATAACAACTGCTCCAACTGAAAATGACTTAATGAAGGCTGACAACTGAACCACTGCCAAAATTAGTATTTACTAAAAATAGTAAATACCTAGAAATGCCACAAATCTCCAAGCAAGGAAACCCTAATTTCACTTCTGATCAACCTACGGATTTCCAGAAATAGGCTATCAGTCAAAGAAGAGCGTATGGCCAAAATGGGGACATTACAGTTCTGGAAATTATAACAGCAGACTGGGAAACAGTAAAATATTCATAACTCACTCGTTTCACCTCCGAATTGACTGAAATCTTTTGCAAATGTTTCTCAAGAGGTAGGCGCCCAAAAACCAAGCACCAAATAGCAGCAACTCCAACTTATTTTTTTTACTTGCACAATTCCCAATGCACATGAGATGGTACGGCCCTCTTGGGAGGGGCGATTTTATTTAAAAATCAGACACTTCAAATTAAAATCTCAAAACTTGCATGAATAGTCGCCCAAGGTCAACAAACAGATTGGTTAAATACCCAGAACGAAATTCAAGCTGGAAAATAAGCCATGAATAAAAATCACTTTCAGCAGTTGATGAAACAGCAAACCAAAATTACCAAAATCTCCAAATTCTTCAATCTTTGATGCTCAATCTGCTAGTCTGAAGTTGAGAAGCAGCAATGTAGCCAACTAGGTGTTATATTGCAAACACGAAATTGGATGAGAGGCTAGGAGGTAGACTTCCTCGAAGCAATATGTCAATTGTCATTTCGACAGCATAACTTTAGCTTAATTTTCATGGATGAAATGCTGGAGCAAAAGCCTTCAATAAATAAGAGCTCACCAAAACTCTTCAATTGCCTGAGAAGCAGCTCAAAAGACACAAGAGACCTTTCCCATTCCCAAAGACCAATCAACTTCTCAAGTGGCGTCCCAAAAGCCTCCAAGAATTTCACTTTATTCAAATAATATAAAAGTGGCGTCCACTTTTGCTCAAGGAATAAAGTTCTTAATAAAATTAATAAAGCTCTTTATGAAGGCATACCCTTCATGGCCCCACTTTAAAAACAACTTAAGTTATCTCCTTAGGCCAAGGGGGTGCCAACAGAGAATTAAAACATAATGCCTTTAATTAAATATTTTTCATCAAATAAAGCTCTCTGAAGACCAAGCCATAATAACAACTGCTCCAACTGAAAATGACTTAATGAAGGCTGACAACTGAACCACTGCCAAAATTAGTATTTACTAAAAATAGTAAATACCTAGAAATGCCACAAATCTCCAAGCAAGGAAACCCTAATTTCACTTCTGATCAACCTACGGATTTCCAGAAATAGGTTATCAGTCAAAGAAGAGCGTATGGCCAAAGTGGGGACATTACAAGGAGGATTGCACTTCCCTATTGTTATGGGAGATTCACTTGAGGAGTGCCCATCTTTGCAAGCAACGAAGGAAGTAGAGGAATTACAATTCTATTACCTCACTCTACATACCAGCTGACAGGATTTTGATCCTCACAGGAAGATTGGAGTGGTATAGGGTGAAGAATATCGACACAAGGCTCATGTTGAGGATTTTTGGGCAAATGCAGGAGACGAAGCTGAGATTAGGACGTTCTCTAGATTACCTTTGAAATTGATCAGGGAATGCAAAGTTGCCCAAGTTCCAAATCAAGTGGATGAGGATGCCAACATTATTCACATGGATTATGAATCAATAAAGGACACGCCAATCCCACCACCTGATTGGGTGGAACTGGAGATCATAGACTTGGACAATAGAATAAGCTGGTCACCTAAGAGGAAAAAAGCCAAAAAATACTCCAGGATGAAGATAGATGAGTCCGGTTCCCGCACTCTTCAAGTTATGGTTCTGAGGGAAGAATGTGATCGGAATGAAGTGATGATTGAAAATTAAATGATCACTACAGTTGAACTAGGATGCCCTACAAAAGCACAAGTGATTGAGGAAGCTGAAAATTCCTTACAGGCATTGAAGGATAGACTGCTTCGAAAGGGAGAAAAATATAAGAAGTTGAAAAGGGAGCATAAGGCGTTAGTTGGGTATGTGCAACATCTAGCACGTCCATGTGCTCAGGAGAACCCAATGATGGAACTTCCAGCTGAACTTCCACGGGAATCAATTAGCGGGCTCGAGGAGATGAAGGCAATTCAGGAAGGAGAGAAGTGGATTGGCGGTGTTCGTGCTGAGGTTGAGAGATTTATTGAAGATCTTGTCTCCTCTTTCCAACATGCTTCCAACATTTTCTCTCATCTGGAAAACATTGAACAGGCATGGAGCGATACTCATATTTTTCAAGACAAGACTATTCCACGCCTAGCTGCTCTGATGCATATGCCAGTGCAGATTTTGATTGAAGGAGGGGTGATTCAAGCTGGAGATAGATATAATTTTCCAGGCTGGTATTTTGTGGCATTCACCGGCCGAGGTTTCTTTGACACGGCAAGGACAGATTCAGTCAAGATCAAGAAGGCCATGGAAAACATTCAAGAGGGCATCTTCAACACGCTAGAGGCATTGTTCACAAAACGGCTGACTTCTGAGGAGGTGACGGTGGATGGATTGAAGGGCAGATTGCACCTATTCTTCTTTGAGATGAGAGTATTTGCTCATGTTGACTTTGAGGATATCTCCACGTTCTCTGCTATTATTCAAAGCACATAGGAATCCATCGAGGCTTGGAGAAAATCTTGTATCCGACAGGAGCAAACAATTGCCATCCTCGAATATCAACTTAATCTTACTCCAACCATTTCTGAGGAAGAAGTTGATGCAGTGTTGGCTTGGTTTGTTGCTTTCGTGGTTAGAGAGAACAATGGGAACAGGGTCCTAGACGAGAATCTTCTAGAAGGGTAGTGGGCATTAGTTGCCAATAGTGGTCCAAGGAGGAATTTGCTATTTTGTGCTCATTAATTGCACCACTCCACCTTCTGGCGGTTAGTAGGGCAGAATCTAGTTTAGGGCATGTGTGGCACGATCCGAGCCGTCCATTGTAATTTAGTCTGGACCATCCATTGAGATTGGCTAGCTATATAAGGGGACTCCCCCTCATTTGTACATTATTAGATTAGAGATCAGAGAATAGAGCATATAGAGACAGTTTAGAGTTAGCATAGTTTTACTGCATAGCATAGTTTGAAGGAGAAGGAAAGTTTTCCCTTGAAAACTTTGTAAGAAGTTGTTGTAAAAACTATCATAATAAAAAGAGTTTCATTGATGATGATTTTGTCTTTTCTTATGAGTAGCTAACAAGATTTCTTCGTCCTTCTACTTCAAGTAGGACTTAAGTAGAGTAATTTTCATTTTCATGCAAGTAGTTGATTGTGGATTGTGGTGTTTGATTAAAGCAGCTTCGTCTAATCCATACCACTATCAAGCTTATTGATGGTAAGATTGTCTTGCATGGTCAATTGGGATACTTTTCGAACTTAACTTTGATTACGGTTCACGTGTTTGTATGCATTGTCTTGATGGTATTTGCATGTTGAGTTGTAATTTGAACACCTTTCACTGCTCCCCTAAAAGATTCCACCGACTTTGTTGAAGTTGTCCAATGCGAGGCAAGGCAAAGTTCGGTTGAAGTCCGCTGAAGTCAAGCCCATACATCTTGCACTTAGACTAGGACATAAATCTTCTAAACCCTGCACTCATTTAATTTCCGCACATTTCTAGTTAGTATAGGAAGCTCGTACCTTATTGCCAAATCATCCGTATCGCACGAAAATCCCCTTCCATCATTAATTTGCTGTCAGCTGCCATGAACTTGTGAACAATTGTGTAAGCCCCCTCGTGAAAACAACAAAACACAACGAACCAACTGAGTGTATTCCATTGCATTGAAGGAACTTTGGAGTTGAATGTATGATCTCTCTAGCAATCTTAGCATACAAGATACTTTGATCAAGAGAGAATGGAGTAGCCATTGGATACTTTATTTTGCTGTTTGGTGTTTGTCACAAAAATCACATCAACAGGTACGTTACAGAGTTCGAGGGGATGGCTAGGTAATGCACGAGGTGGGAGAAATTAAATAGCAACTAGTGACGAGACTGGATTCTCTTGTGGTGTAGGAGGTTGAGAGGATCTTGGCATTCATTAAACATGGATGCAAGAGTGAGTTCTTCTAGTGTTTTACATTGAAGGGATGGCCGAGAGTGGAGAGTGCAGGGATGTTGGCTGCTTGGTAGCCAACCCGACCTAAGGCAGTCGGGAGACATGGGAGGGTACTTATAGCGCTCCACGAGTTGGAGAAATGTTACAAGGATATCTTCTTGAGGTGGCACCACTAGACAGTCTCCTTGGAGCAAGCCACAAAGACGAGAGAAAGAGCCTTAGCACAAGCTGCAAATACTAGGGTGGAGTCTGCGAATCACATCCACAAGTCACAAGAGCAGCTAGCTCAAGTGATGGCTATTGAGCACACGAGAGTTGCAACTCTCGAGGAGTCATTGGCTGAGAGTGCGTGAGTGTTGGTAGAGAGAGATGGGTAGTTGGGGGAGAAGGAGAGGCTCTTGGCAGAATGAGATATGCAGTTGGCCGAAATGGAGGGACTGTTAACTGAGAAGGACGGTCACCTATAGGCTAAGGATAAGGAATTGGAGGACATGGGTTAGGAGCTCAAGAAGGTGAAGGCAAAATTGTTTGAGACGGTCCAAATGGTGAAGTTCGCACGTGAGAAGCAATTGGTAGCCAAGCAAAAGCTTCAACGCCTCTAGTAGCAACACTTAGCGATGACGGCCCTGTTGTGACCTTTTCACACATCGCCCCATCGCTGATGGGGACCCCCAGTTGGCTGCTAGTTTTTAGGGTTCTGTCTCCTTGCAACGGTTACGAGAGATCATTTTGCTAAGGGTTTCAGGTCAGTTTGCCAAGAGTTGTCCGAGCCGAGTCAGTAATTCATGCTTGAATCTGTGCGTAGACGTCATGGAAGCGCTCAGAAGGCCCAAGAGACGAAGATCGACTGTAAATTCGGCCAATTTTGAGACTTCCTATTTTTTAGGAAAAGTTGCTTTTTCGATTTTTCATTTTTGGTATTTTTGGACCAAACGAGGTTCCTTATTTTTTAGGGTTGCTTTTTCTATTTTTAGAAAGTTTCTATTTTTGGAAAGTTTCTATTTTTGGAAAGGTCCCGAGTTCTGAAAACGCACTCAGAAGTTCGAAAAACTCAATAGAACTCTCAGAAAATCAAAATAAAAAAATTTGAAATTTTTTGAAAATTTGCAAAAACAAGTTCAAAAAGCATGAAAATCAGACCAAAAACGTTCAAAAATCTGGAAAAACCAGTCAAAACCAGTTCAAGATCAATCAGATCTGAAGATGAAATCATGAAAATCAGTTCTTAAATGGTGAAATTTGTGAAAAATCTGCTCAAGTCTAGAAAATTCGCCATGAAAGAAGGATGAAGGAAGGTGTATGAAGGTCTGGAAGGTCATGGAATTCGCCCAGCAGCTAAGGAGGATGTCCAAAAAGGTCTTAAAGTCCGCCCTTGCATCATGAAGCATATCCCTGCATATTGAGGCAACATCCTTGCATGCTCTAAAGTCCGCCCATGACCATCCTTGCATCTCATGAAGTCCGCCATGTGCTTGAGGGAAGTGCCAAAGGGTCTTAAAGTCCGCCTTTGATATCCTTGCATCTCATAAAGTCCGCCATCTTCAAAGGGGGACGTCCTAAAGGGTCTTGAAGTCCGCCCTTGCATCTTGAAGCACGTCCTTGCATGCTCTAAAGTCCGCCCAGCTCATCCTTGGCACTTCTAAAGTCCGCCTAGACATATAAAGTGGGAAAAAATAAAAAAAATTTCTAAGTGTTGATGCCTACCAAGAAGGAAATTTCGAAATCTGCTAAGTATGAAGGGTGGAGAAACATTTCTAAAGGGAATAAAATGTTGAGATAAAAGCTAAAGTGTTGAGGAAGTCCGCCCTAGGAAAGAGGGATGTCCAAGATGTTCATCCTAAAGACTTACAAAGTCCGCCATATACTTGGAGGAGGTTAGCAAGGTACCAAAGAAGTTCATGATGCTTGTCCAAGAAGCTAAGGAAGTCCGCCTAAGATGATAAGATGATGATTTTTGGCTGAGTATCAATGCCAAGTCCAAGAAAAAGTTCAAAAATTTGCCTAAGTGAAGAGGCTAAGGGATGAAAAATGAAGACGTTGGCTAGGAAGTATGACACTTTCGAGAGGACAAATGCCAAGATTGAAAGGGCATGTGCTAAAGAAGATCAGGATTTGGCAAAGAATAAAACGGAATGTGCTTAACACGATGAGGAAAAGAGGTAAAATTTGCCTAAGTATGGAGAAAATGTCGAGAAATTGTCAACTTTGACCCAAGAAAAATGCGCAATGCAGGGAGAAAGGAAGGATCGTCCTTGGCCAGAAGGAGGAAGAATATGTCAGACATCAAGGAAATTCGCCTAACGAAGACATTCGGACAAGGATTTTGCCTAGAAAAATTCGACTGAGCAAGGAAATATTTGACTTTGGCAGAGCAAAATAAGCTTAAAATCTCGCCTCGGCAAAGAAAAATAGGGATCTGGCAATTAAATTTTCGACGGAATGGCTTAAGATTTGGTTTGGCTAGACGAAATTAAGGACGAAATTGGAAAATAAACTCTCAGCCAAGAAAAAATGAAGGAAAATCGAAATAGCCATGGGTCCAAAACGAACGGGTTGGAATTAATTAAAATATTTTAATATTTTAATATTAATTTTCAACTATTTGGAAATTTGAAATGCCTTGGACAAAATCAAAATTGCCAGACACGAATCGGAAGAAAAGTAAAGCACGCCAGGCGGAGATGAAATCCGACCAAAAAGAAAATTAAATTCACCATGAATTTAATTAAATCATTTAATGTTTTATTTAAAAAAGTTGAAAAATCAAAAAAATAAACATTAAATAAAAAAATCGAATTTTTGAAGATCAGTAAGATTTGTCCAGATAAGTTCGAGACTGATCCTTGTCGGAAGATAAAAGGAAATTTGCCTGTTTGGAAAAATGAAAACAAATCGAGATCGAGAAAGATTATGGCAGTTGCTAAATCGAATTCAATCCTTCAGCATTATAATGAGTTTCAGCAACTCATTTTTTTCACACACAGCTGAAGAGAAATTTAATCTTTCTCGAAATTGTCAGGCAATTAATTCGTCCATAAGCAAAGTCGAATTTTCCCAGAGGGAGAAGCAGTGTTATGCTGAGGAATTTTTCGCGGGAAGAGAAAAAGAGATTTATTCAAAGCTGAATTCTTCTTGAAGAGGGGCGCACTTTTCAAAAAAATCAGATTTTTAAATCTGATTTGCATTTAACGTTCCTTCGCTGAGGTTTGGTGATTGGTCAATTAAATTTGCTATCTTTTCATGTACTGTCATCTTGACGAAGCTCTGGCAAAATTTTCAATTCCATTCAAGTCACTTTCAGCTTGCTTTTTCGCAGCAAATTAATTATGTGAGCAGCTGAAAGTCAAATTTTCAAATCCAAGGCACGAGGTTTAAATTATTTTAAAGGTCTTTATATTAATGTTAATTTTATGACTGCAGGTTGACGGACACGGCAGGAGGATTATCAAGGAAGCTGAAAATGAAGTTTGCCAGCAAGGGTGCCCAGAAAGAGACCAAAGTCATCTCAAAGTGGAAGAATGTCATGGACACTGACCTCGGACATGTGGATTTTGACGAATTCAAGAAAAGAGTATACGGTCAGAAGGGACTTCCCACAGCAATAGCCAGACGAATGGTCAGAAATGGGATATTCCAAGCAGCTGGATTCCCTCCGGCAATGGATTGTGCAGAGTTAATGGTAGAATGTGCTCGCCATTATGATGCCCAGAAAAGACAGATCATCGCCCCTGACGGAAGGATCTTGGCACACTTGAACGAAGTTGCAATTCAGGAGACCTTCGGCATTCCAGAGCATTCAAGAACGGTCCATAAGACCAAAGAAGAAGCCAAAATGCTATATGACAGCAAGTCAGATTTGTGCGCCACAACAGTCAACAAGGTTTGGATGGACAAGCCAAAGCCGTCAATCAAGAAGTTGCCTAAGAGACCTCGCCGCACGGATTTCAAGGAGGATTTTGGAGATATTGTACTGATGCTTAACAGAATAGCTGGCAACCCACAAGGCGCCTTCTTTGAGAGCTGGATGTACTATTTCATCGACGAGATCACCTCTGGAGTCAAAATGTTCAACTGGTCACGGATGATAAGTGACAACCTTCATGAGCAACTGATCAACCTTGAAGAGACCAAGTCTTTTCACATGAGTTCATATGTGATATACCTGTTGGCCAGATCATACAAGTATCCAGGATTGATCTGCAAAGGCAAAATTGGCAACGGGGAGAACGAGCTCAGGCCTTACGACTGCTATCCTCAGCTCCAATTGAAGGAGAAGACTCACTTCAGGAGGGTGCATGATGCATTCCTAATGCATATCACCAGAAAGCTTCAAGGAGGAGTGCACCAAAGGCTGAGCCATGAAGCAAAAAGTCTTATCAGCAAATATGGGTCTTGGTTCATCCAGTTCCCTAAATTCACATATATCAGGATCCAGGGATTTACTGGAAATCCCTATAAATTGCCTATCTATCCGACTAATCGGATGATATTGCTCGAGGTTTTAAGACAATTAGAAGAGTACCAGAATATTCAGAGGCCGACCAAGAAGGCGTCCGTCACATTCCCATTCTTCATCGGGAACATGCTAGAGTACTGTCCATCCGCACAGGCAGCTGAAAGTGCAAGACTAGAGATCCAATGGTATCCTTTCACGGCATACAAGTCCAGGGTCAATTATGACCCACATCATAATATCCGGACAGTGGAAGGGAGAAAATATAAGCACAGGATGGAATTGGAGGATTTCTGGGCAAATGCTGCGGATGAATATGAGGTCAGACGGAAGATGTGGTCCAGGATGTCCTTGGATTTCATGAGAACAATTGAGTTCTGTCGAGTGCCTGATCAGCTCCAAGATGACGGAAACCACGTCCAGCCTCGCTTTGAGGAAAGCCGACCTCTCCCTCCAGTGAAATGGTCAGAGCCAGAGCACGCAGACCTAGCCACCCTAATGAGGCCAGTGACAAAATATTCTCAGTGGTGGGTTGATTATCATGTTCAGGAATTGAGACAGAAAGGAGTCACGCTCACATATGATCTGTTGAGCGAATCAGAGTCATATTCCTCTAATGCTGGTGCATCCCATCAGGACTTGGTCGGGATTGGAGAGAAAAGAAAAGAAATAATGCCAAGTGCTGAACCTATTTCCAAAAGGCATAAAGGAGAGCCTTCTCGGTCAGCAGCATCCAGGAACATTGACCAGTTTGTGGCCAATATAGACGACTCCTTGGTGGAAATGCTTGAACCTCTTGCAGCTCAGGAAGTAAATGATGAGCCTATTCAACTAGATGATGAAGAGCCTGCGTCACCAACAGGCACAGAAATTTTAGGTTCAGATAATGATGTAGAAGTCCGGGATAATGACTTAGAGGAAGGAATGATTTCGGCCCTCAGAGGGATAGTGGATGTTCCAAACGAGGACGAGGTTCAAGTAGAGGATGGCATTGAACAATCGACCATTCCAGACTGGCTGTTGGAAAGGATGAAGATCCAGGTGCCTGCTGAGGCTCAACAAGAAGAAGAAGATGATACTGCCGATTTCTTGGCAAGATTAGAGCAGGTTGCAGTCAAGAAGCCCGCCAAGAAGTTCTCCACCATTCAAAGGAACGAGACAGGCAACCGTTCCGTGCACATTGCAGTGCCTACAGTGGACAAGCCACAGGACGAAATCACTCCACAGGAGTACGCTATAACCACTGTTGACCTTGGTCCGACCTCGAAAGGTCAGGAAGTAGAAGAGCTAGATAATTCCGTCTCGACCATTAAAGCGAGACTGGAAAAGGAAGTGACCAAGAAGAAGGAGTATAAAAAGGAGGTCAAACGTCTCAAAGAATATATACAGCATTTGACCCAGCCACTTGATCAGGGCAATGCGACCGTTCCTCCTCTCCTCAATTCATCACAGGAGGTGACTAGGGAAGTTGAGCATGGAATGGTAACGGCCAGGGAAGCTCAAGGCTGGATGGCAAGTGAGGGCACGGAAGCGGCCTTGTTCATGGAAAAGTTGGCGCTGGCTTATGGACGAACCTCTTCATTTCTTTCCAGATTGATGGATATGGCAGAAGCATGGGAAGGTATCCCGGATATGCAAGAAAGGCTTATTCCAAGCCTGAGAATTTTGAAGAGTACTCCAAGGGAGGAGTTAGTTGATAAAAAGGTGATTGCTGCAAGGGCAGCATATGATTTTCATCACTGGTTTTGGGCAGTGACAATACGAGAAGAAGTCTTGGAGAAGGCAAGAGTCGATGGACTTGGAATTGAAGAACAGGTCAGGAAAATCCAGGAGAAGATTTGCATGATAACTACAGATGTGTTCGACCGTGAAGTCATCCGGGAGAACGACATGCAGTTGGAGAGATTGAAGCATAAAGTTCAAGAAACTTTCTTCTCGACCACTGGACCTTTCTTGAAACAAGACTTTGCGAGAGTGGCAAGACTCTCATCCATTCGAAAGGATTTTGAGAAGCAGGAGGCAGATTGGGAAGGTACTTTTGCTAGATGTGCTGAGAAGTTGGACGGACTTGAATTCCGGATCAGCATGCTGCCGCCTGTCACGATGGACGAGGTCATTGCCGTAGTGTCCAGATTCGCCAAGCACAATGCTACTCAGATGGATAAGGACGCCTCTCCTAGATTATAGCTGGAACTGCCACTTTTCTGATAGTTTTCTGATGATTAACTCTTGTTATTTTGGGAAACCCTAATTAGGGTTTGGTTGTAATAATCTCGGCCGTTGATCTTGTTTTAAATCTCGGCCCTTCATTTCATTTTTGGAGCTCTATATAAACTAGTGCTCTCTCATTTTCATTTTGTGTGGAGACAGATTATGTATATTGTCGCATTGAGACTATTTTGAATGATAAAAGCTCTTGAGCATGATTTGCCTTGAATCACTTCTTATTGTTGAATAGTAAGCGAGGTTACATATTGCCTTCCGCCATAGATTAGAGTTAAAGTTAGATTAGGTAGAATTTGCTTTGAAAAGTTGTTAATTGAATGAGAGATTGATCGTATTGATTCAACGGTGAAGTGTAGCTCATACTTTTTTCGAATGGATGATTTGCATTCGATTTGTAAAGTTAGCCTGAGCTCTTAAACGTGGAAGCTTAACTTCAACCTCATTCGAGGTTTGAAAATTATTCTCACAAACCCCTTGAAGATTGCACCCACTTTGCGTATGTTGTCCTGCAGGAGGCGAAACAAAGTGTGGTTTATTTCTCTTCACCGAGTCCTTACTGTCTCTTGAGTTCTTAGGCTTAGACTAGATTCCCTGAACCCTATTCTTTTTGCCATTTTTTTTGAGATCCACAATTGAAAGTCCTAATTGAGAACCTTTAAAGATAAATTTCCTAAGTCCCGAACTTGTGCAGACTTTCTACGTAAGTCCCCTTGTTTATTACCAGCATTATCACAACGACCATTGAGCTTATCCACACGTCGAGACCCGACTAAAGAAACCTTGGAATCGCCATATGATCTTCTCGCAATCTTAGCATACGCGGTGGTTTTTCAAGAGAGGATAGAGTGTCTTTGGACATTTTATTCTGTGTGTTCGGTGGATGATAAAACACTCACCAACATAGAATTGGTGCTAGAAGGAGGGCATGACGCGAACAATTGAGTAGTAAAGTTATTGGTCCTATCAAATTTTGCTATCTGTGGGGATAATCTTGAAGACTTTTTTACCCTCCTCCCCGCGCTCAACATAGAATTGGCGCTAGAAGGAGGGCCACACAGAAATTGCTCAAGGGGGGCTTTATCTTTGTGATTGTTACAAGTTGAGGCAGTAGGCATGATGCAGAATGGTACTACCACATGAGTTTCCTTTTCATGTACCTGTTGAACAACCAGATCGACCTCCAACGGATATTATTGGTCAGTTATATACACTAGCTTGGAAAACACAGGCCGATTGTGCTCAATTCAGACAGACAAGCCAAGTCCTTGCTAGAGAAGAGGAAAAAGGAAAGAGATTCGAAGAAGCAATCAAGAAAGATCTGATAAGGCAGAAGATAGATCGCCTAAAAGAAAAGTTTGAAGAGATTGAACGATCATTTGCTACAGGCTCATCCTCAAACACAAGTGTTGACAGTAGGATGAAGAATGGGGCTTCCAGCCAACGTTCCTGAACCTGATCAAGATCCTCAGCCAGTGTTACAGCCTAACCTGGGTTTTCACGACGAACAAGAGGACATCATCACCGAACTATTCAGCCTCGCGTGGCAAGTGAGAAGAAGTGCTCCTGATTGGTTTCGCATGCGTTTTATTCTCGAGGGAGAAGAAGAAAGAGCACGACGAATTGAATTCAACGTTCAAAGAGACATCTTTATTGAAAGATTTGAAGCTCTTGAACGAGAACACATCCGACAAGTCAACCGACAAGCGGACCAACAAGCAAATCAAGCAGCCCCTGCACCACAAGTTCCTGCACCACAAGCTCCTGCACCCCCAGCTCCTGCACCACCTTAACAAGATTGAAGAGCACGCTGGACCGAATTGGCTCTTTCTCAGCAGATAGACTGCGGAGGATTACCAGATCTACTCCGAATTCTTTTAAAGAATTTATAGAGTTGTCACCCTACAGGAATAGGCAGAAGAAGAAGTCTGAAGCATCGCAGGAGGCATCATCTAGCGCAGTTGGGTCCAGTGAAGAAGCACCAAGCGAAAGAGTTCCTTTTAATCTCTTTCCAGACTGTCAACCAATTCCAGTGGCTGCACAACCAGTGCAACCCGTTCCACCCATGCAACCAGCTCAACCAAACCAACCAAACGCTCCAATGGCGTGGCGTCCAGCTGATGCATCACCCATGACGTTTGCTGTTTACCATGATTTACCAAAGAATCCGGAACATTTTTGTTCCAAGTTCCATAGTGGTGACCTGAACCACACCGCAAACGAACATATCAGGCTTTTTGAGGATCTTCTCCAAAATAGAGATATCCGAGAAGAAGATGTTGCCTGTAGGCTTTTCCCCTACACGTTCGATGAGGAGGCCTCATATTGGTATATCCATTTGCCCGCCAACTCTATCCGCACTTGGCAAGAGATGAAGACTGCTTTCTTGGAGAAGTTCAGGCCACCTATTGCTTCATCCGATTTAGATAGGCAATTTGTGGAAATCAAGAGACAAGAACACGAGCCTATCAGTACATTCAATAACAGATTCCACAAAGCCTACACAAGGCTAAGAGATCCTTACCTGTTAGACAATGCAACAGCATTGCCGATTTATTATGAAGCTTTGGATCGTCTTACTGCCATGTTTGTGAAGTCCACTAATCCACTCACAGCAGATCTGAAGGGAGCATATGCTGCGGCAATAACAGCTAGCACGGGTTTAGGAGTAGGTATGGCTCCTGGTCCGCTCAATTACTTGGGAAACGCAGCCTCCCAAAATCAAATACAAGATATTAATCGGGCATTGGCTCATCAGACGCCTATGTTGAACCCAGTTCCTTCAATGGGCAACCAAATGGTCATCCATCCTGGGGCTCCTGTGTCCCAAGTACCACCAGCTCAACCCGTATATCTCCAGAACGCGTCAACTTCGACGCGGAGTCAAGAAGAAAAAGATGAGATGAAAGACTTGATTGAACAAGTCAAAAGGCTGTCTACTGAAGTCACTTATCTGAAGGGACAAAACAGCCAAATTCAGAGTTTTCAGAGAAGTTATCAGGCACCTCATGGTAATTATCAGGGTCAAGGTCAAGGGTATCAAAGGGATAACCAAAATTATCAAGGGAATTATCAAGGTCCTCGGAATAATAACCCAGGCTTCCAAAAGAAGACCTGGAATACTGGACCAAACAATGGTACTGTACCATCACCCTTGGATAATCCACCGGCTGACAATCGACCCGCGAACAAAGTATTCCTAGCTGAGGTAGCACTATCAGGATGGTGCAGGATCCATAACACAGACCAACATTCCGAGCTACATTGTCGTGAGTTCCAGGTAGCCGCCGATATTTTCAAAAGTGAGAGAAGAAACTCCGAGGCGGAAAATCCTCCAATAACCGGATACGAGTTAGTTCCTGCACCGAAGTATGATCAAGCCCTTGTGATTGAAAATGTTCGATTTCCTTCCCAGGAATACCCATGGTACCAACAAGATCAGAGGTTTCCCCCTGCATCTGCTAATGGCCCAGTGGAGGCGCCAAGATACCAAGGCGGTCTAGAAATTCAAGACCCATATAATCAGCCATCCACGGCAAATGATTACAATTTTCCTCCATTATACGACAGTGTGCTAGTAGAAGGAACCAGAGAAGTGCTCCAACAGGCGGCTGGAAATCCATTGAGGATATACCAGAGGAATCATCGTCAGAATGAGCCTTTGACTTCATCCGTGCCACCAAACAATTTTCAGACCCTGCCGAATCCGAATGCCACCAACGTGCCATCTCTTCCCAGAGATTCCTCGGAGTACCACCAACAAAATACTTAGATAAGTGGAGCAAGGCAAGTCATCGCTCCAAGAACCGAACAAACCAGACAAGCTACCGCTCCTCAAGCGGGACAAACAAGACAAGTAAACCCACAAGTAGAACAAGTTCAAGCTCAACCAAGAGATCGTCCCCGGGAAGAGCTAAGAGGTTGAGTTCATATGTGTTAGATGAATTCAAACGAATGAAGGTCAGCTTGCCTTTAATTGAGCTAATGAGAATTCCTGAGATTCGGGAAACACTTTTGAGTAGCTTGACCGAAGCTGTTGTTCCAAGAAATGTTCCACAAAATGTACCAAACCGAGGAGTACCCAATGCTCCAGCAAACACTAACATTGCCGAATCAGAAGTGACGAAAAATATGTCTAATGTTCCGCAACAGCCTTCTAGTGTTGAAGAGATGACCCAGGCATCGCCTGGGAGTTCAGATCAAAAGGATATGTCACCAGAAGAAGTCCTTATGGACACGGATATTTTTCAAGAAGAAGTCTTAGCAAATGAGCAACCGTATACCCCGCCAAGGCAGGACATTGTGCCTAGAAATCAGAAAGAGAAAAATCAAGATATCAATAAGCGGGAGAAGCATCCGGTAGTCTTCTACCAGGGAAAGGACGAACCTGTCCCATTCTTACTGTCAGTCAGGATATTTGGTAAAATGCTACACAATTGCCTAGTGGATTCCGGTGCTTCAAGCAACGTGATGCCACTCGCAATCTGCCACAGGTTGGGACTTGTACCTGCAAGAACCAACAAGAAGGTCACGCAGTTAGACAAAACAGAAGTCCCAGTTATGGGAGAATTAAACAATATCTACATGCAGCTAGCTGCAGACCCAAGGATACAAAGTTGCATAGATATTTCAGTGGTAGATATTCCTGACGGATATGGCATGCTCTTGAGCAGAGACTGGGCAAGAAGGCTGAACGGGTATATTGCCACAGACTTTTCCCATATGTGGTTGCCATGGAAAGGAGTCCCAAACCAGATACAGATTGATAGCACCCCAAGACTCAGGTTAATGATTACTGAGTACGGAGAGAATAATGAGATCTTGTTTCTAGAGACAGATTTAGGCACTTACATGCCTAAAACAAATGAAGTTCTCATGCTACATGAATCAATCCAGGGAAATAATCAAATGATTGACTCCACGGATGTGTTGATTGAGAGGGGAGAGGACTCCCAGGATAGTGATGCGAGAATGTTTGAAAGTTTTAGAAACTTTGTTTGGAAGAGTGTCCAAATGAAGATGGAAATACAAGAAGATATTCAGATTCAAGATCTGTTGTTGCCAAATTGGTGCCGAGTGCATAACACGGCTCACTCAGAATTTATTTGCAAGATGTGCCATATGGCTATAAGAGAAGTGCAAAGAAGTATCCCACATACATCATGTTTTTCAGATCATATAGAAGTCAATCATATCGATGGCTTTTCCTCAGCAAGAATACAAGAGATGGAATCCTAGCAAGAACATCAAGAAGAAAATGAAAGCTCACAAACTCCACAGTCTTCACAGCAAGAACAAATCTGGATCTTAAAGTTTGATGGATCCCGATCGAAGAAAGGAGCTGGAGCCGGTTTCGAGTTGATCAGTCCAAAGGGAGAGGTCTATCTTGCTGCTCACAGATTGGAGTTCCCATGCACAAACAATGTAGCAGAATATGAATCTCTGATTCATGGGTTACTCCTGGCACTTAGAAAAGGAGCAAGAGTATTGTATGCTCTTGGAGACTCGGAAATAGTCGTGAAGCAAATAAAGAAGCAATATGTTTGCCACAATAAAAGACTGACTTGCTACCGCAACAGAGTGTGGGATATTATCGAGAGCTTTGATGCTTTCAATATTCAGTCCATGAGCCGAACGAATAATCAAGTGGCAAATTCCTTGGCACAAGCAGCCAGTTCACTGGAGCCGCTAGCCATGGATGGCATAAGTCAGTTCACGGTGGAGCTGTCATCCCTACCATCCATTCTAGATAATATTACAAGCTTCCAAGTTTTTGAGGATGACGACCACATCCATGAATTTTTAACAAATTCCGATGTTTTTGCAGCACAAGTTATTGATGAAGAAGAAACTCAGGAGGAAGCCGAATTTGATGAGGATGGCATCCTGAACCTAAGGACGAATATCATTCCAAGGGGGATGATACAATTAGAAAGAGTATTTGATCAGGATCAAATTGATCAAATGAAAAGCCAAAGGATTGAAGGTGATCAGCATGAAAAAGTGAACCTAGGAGCAGAGCGCGAAGCTAAAAATGTATGCATAGGAAAGACTTGCACGCCTGAAGAAAAGATGGGAATTATTCAGAGTTTGAGACAGTTCCCCGACGTCATAGCATGGAGCTACGAAGACCTGAAGACCTATGATACTTCTATTATCACGCATACAATTCCGCTCAAGCCAGGAAGCAAGCCTTTCAGGCAGCGCCAGAGACCAGTTAATCCATTGCTGGAACCACTGATTCATCAGGAAGTCAAGAAATTATTAACAGCAGGAATCATTTTCACAGTGCGCCACTCAACGTGGGTCGCCAATCTCGTCCCAGTGCGGAAGAAAAACGGAGAAATCAGGCTATGCGTGGATTTCCGGAATTTGAATAGAGCTTCTGAGAAGGATAATTACCCTCTGCCATCACTTGATGAAGTACTACAGATTGTTAATGGCTCACAAATGATGTCCTTCTTGGACGGGTATTCGGGGTATAACCAGGTCCTAGTGGAGTATGAGGACAGATTGAAAACAGCGTTCACCACTAAATGGGGAACCTTCGCCTATAAAAGAATGCCCTTCGGGCTAATTAACGCAGGAGCCACATTTCAGAGGGCCATGGACATCGCCTTCCGGGATTTGATTGGAAAGTGTATAATCATCTACATGGATGATCTGACGGTGTTTTCAAAGAAGAGAGAGGACCATGTGGAAGACTTGAGGAAGGTATGGGATTTCCTTAAATCCAAAGAAATGCATCTTCGGGGTCACCGAAGGCAAATTGTTAGGTCACCTGATCACCGAGAAAGGGATATTGATTGATCCTGAACGAGTAGAGGCAATATCAAGGATTCATTTGCCTACTAGCCAAAAAGAATTGAGATCTTTCTTCGGGAAGATCAACTTTGTTAGAAAATTTATTACCGGTTTTGCTGAGATAGTAAAACCTTTGAATGAAATGCTAAAACAGGATGCAAAAATGGAGTGGACCACACCGACAAAGAAGGCATTTGAAGAGATCAAGCAGGCTATCATTGATGCTCCTGTCTTGGTTAGCCCAGACTATACAAAGCCTTTCTACTTGTACTCCTTTGCATCAGAACATTCCTGTGCGGCGATGTTAACTCAGAGGACAGAAGAGAGGGATGAACATCCCATAGCTTTCATGAGCTCACCGCTCAAAGATGCCGAATTAAGATATCCAAGTATTGAGAAGCAGGCCTATGCACTGGTAAAGGCCATCAAAAAATTCAGGCATTATATTTTGAGGAGTAAGGTCTTCGCCATCATTCCTGATGCGGCTGTTAAGGCACTCTTAATGCAAAATGAGCTAGGAGAAAGAAGAGGAAAGTGGGTCGCCACTATCCAAGAATACGATATTGAGTTACAGCCGATGAAGCTGGTCCGTAGACAAGCTCTAGCTCAGACGATGGCCATTGAAGGGCTTGGTTTAGTGCAACAGACATATGTATTAACAGACACTCCCCCAAAAGAACATATGTATTAACAGACATCTTCTAAGAACTTCTTCACTGCATCCACAAGCTCTAAGCAGCTTCTTCACCATCTCTTCAATCTCCAAACACTTTACACTTCACAACAACAATATCAACACTCCACAACTTCAGTAGAGCAAGTGTAGAACAAAACACCATTGCAACAGAGGCTTGAGTTCCTCTCATTTCTCCCCCAAGCAGCCTTGAGTGCTCTTGGTGGAGGTGGTAAGCTTTCACTCCTTTGCTCTATTACTTGGCCCCTATACAGCCACCCAACAATTTCTCTCTCCCTCTTGTGTGCAGGTAGTGAAGACACTCACGAGCTGGAAGCTTCATCACTCGCACGGTCACAAGTATTTCCTTTCTTCTCCTTTTCTTTATCATCTCTACCTTAGTTTATTTCATTTCTATCACTTCCTGTTACTTTATCATGTTCTATTATTTCCCTATATTCTGTAAGTTCTTAGCAATCGGATAGAAGCATTCACTTTGCTATTTTATGAGACATTCTCGTTCTTTGGTCCATACGAGACGCCAACTTGCCTCTAGGATGCCGGCGCGTTGTGCTATCGTACGCTTTCTGGGTTGACGTCCTTTGGCCGAGAGCTTGTCAGTTTGTCCAAAAAATCTCTGTGACCTACTCTTTCGGATTTTGAAACTCTTGCCGCTGTTCCATTGAGGTAGTATAGGGCAGTTCGTCCCATAAAGCTCTTTGAATGAAGAGAACTCGTGAGCAGCAAATCCCCCTATATTACAATGCAAATATTCAAAGGGGTTTTGCTTAGTTCATGAAAGGTCTCACTTAGGGAACATCGTGCGTAATGTCTCCAAGAGAGGACTAGTCAAGGATAAAAGATTCGTAGCATCACCACTAAAAGGAATGTCGTATGCTCAGAAAGGTCATAGTCTTGAAGGACAACAAACCCAATGACACCACCAAGAAAACACATCGTGCGAAGTAAGAAGACCACACATTGAAGCAAACAATGGGTGGGGATGCATATGTCCCCACTTTAAAGAAATTGCTAAACACCATGCTGTGAGCAATTACTTTAAAGTAGAATACAATAAATGCCAATACATGAGAGCTTTATTCGGAAATTCCTATGCAAACATATGTTTCCGAGATAGAGCTATGTCATATAAAGGAGGGTTGCCCCCCATATGCAATCCTAAGATAGCACATAAGGGATCCATGGATTTGGGGTTAGCATTTGTTGTTGCTGCAATAATATAATCGAGCTTGGAACTGTCATCATTCTCCAAATGATTGATGGAACAATGAGCACAAAGGAAGAATGACACATAGAGAGCTAGAAAACAAAGGGAAGCTTTTGGATCAACATGGAAGAGACCTAAATGTCTCAACGCCTTGCGTCATCCCCAAAAGGAAAAAAAAAGACAAAAAGATAAAGGTTATGACAGATAGAAGAATGTAGATACAAATAGAAGAATGTCACAACAGATTTGCTTCCTTTGTATCCTTGTACCCACAGAGTGACAAGGGTCATCCAAAGTAGGCTCACAAACATATAAAGACACGCCAAGCAGCACAGTATGGGGGATCACATTATGCACATGCAATCACAAAGAACATAAAGAGAAGACTAGTAAGGCACATGCGAATCAACCTATAATAGGTCATCTGCATCCCAATCTTGTTCATCATATGCGAAAGGCGGATAACTAGCCAAAGGGACAACAACAAGTGCTATACTAGGAGCATCACCAGGTTCAACATGTGGTGAGTCACTCTTGTTAGGAGGATCAATATGGTTGTTATTATCTAAGCTCATGGAAGAGGAAAACAATAAATTTATCTCATTATGCACTTCCTCATCAATCTTAGCAATTTCATCATCATCGTCCAAGTTAATCATAACGGGTGGCCTAATGATAATGTCCATAGAAGTTTCTTGTTTTTGTTGTTGTAGCTAAGGTGGAGAATCATCATGCTTTGTTTCAATTTGTGTTTGATCTTGATTTTTTGTTTTATTTTGTTCTTTTAGTCTATGAACAATAGCATGATGTCTACGCCTACACTCTTTAGCATTTCTATTTTCTTTATGTGCAATTTTGGAGTTGTGATTGTGTAGGAGTGGGTTTATCAACCATAGGTTTCTTTTCTTCCCGCAAGGGAGAATGGAAGGAACCATGGGAGGTTGTTCAACCACTCTCTTTAACTTTGTAAATTTGTTTGATCTTAAGAGGCACAATAGGACTTATTTGGTTATCTCTTGGTCTTTTGTAGGAAATAGGTGAAGGATTTGTCATGGGTTGGTCTTGGTTAGTTGGAAGAGCTTTTAGTTCAATCATGGTTTCATCTAAGATAGGAGGCTCAATCATGGGTTGAGGCATGTTGCTTTGGGATAAATCTGCCATACGCTTTGCCTTAAACTTTTGATAGGATTTGAAAAAGATGTCCTCACGAGGCTTAATAGGTTCCATAGGTGTTGGCGTTTTAATTCGCACCTCTGGAATGTGAATTAGAAACGGACAGCTATGCACAAATAAACTGCTCTTTGAATTAGGAAGGGAAGCTCCCTCTTTGCTAATGTTGTTCAAGAAAGTAAATTAAAACTAATTTGCCTATCTTTTTGGTTCAGCTAAGAGCACAAGGTAATAAAACTCAAGCGCTGTAGCTGAGATTTTTTGTATTGTAATTTCAACTACGACTAGCCTACTCTAATGACATTTCTAATTTTTCAAGTAAACGTAGAGCAAGAGAATTAGAAACGGACAAAGCTTGATTCTCTGACAAAATACTTAGATAAACTCTTCTTCCAATCATAAATCTACTTGCTTTCAATGCAAACTGAAATGGAGATTATATAAGCATAACACAATAAATGGAAATTTGAGAGATTATATCAAGGCAAAATAGGCACAAGATTATTTTTGAAATCTCAAGAACAAAGATTACACAAGATACATGCATTGAACAAGAACTTGCAGCTAAAAGAGACTTGCAAACTTGTTCTTACACAAATTGAACAACAACTAAACAACAACAACTTGTAGGCAAAATAGGCTCAACAATTTGTTATCACAAGTCCGGTTCCCAAAACAATGAGCAAATGCTCTTATTTATAGACAAGCAAGAGGTAGGGAACCCTACAATGCCCTTGCTTTCACAACTCAGCTTGCCAACATGCAAGCGCTTTATTTCTAATACTAAAGAAGATAAGCATCTAACCACCTAAGAAAGCATGAAAACGGAAAATGCCAACTATTACAATTTTTTTTCTTTCTCTTCTTCAAAGAGTAGATAAGAATTGAGACGAGAATAAAAAGAAAGCGGAAAGAAAGCTTCTAGATGATTGCTGCTTTAAATCTTGATCACATCCACCAAAGAGCTGGAAACTGTGTCTTGGTCAGGTGCATCAATACTATCTATAGCAAAGTTTTGCTTTTCTAGGATTTCTTTGCCATTAGCAATCGATCTCAAAAAGTCTTTGACGTCATTGGCCGCTTTCTCAAACCTTGCTGACATCATGGAGATGTGACTCATCCTTCCACCAACTAAATTGGTACCATCACTTCCACGAACAACATTTTGGAACTGGGCTTGCACTTTGTCAAGTCCAACGTAGGAACTATTGAGGGGTGTTTTATGACCGCACCAACACAGAATAAAGTTCCCAACGGTTACTCTATCCTCTCTTGATCAAAATCTCTTGGATGCTAAGATTGCGAGAAAGATGATGCAATCAACTCCAAGGTTCCTTTATATAGTGGACGTAGTCTCAGTTGGCTCGATGTGATTTGCTGGTATTTCAAGGGGACTTACGCAATTCACTCTACAAAAAGGGGATTTTCAAGATTCAGAAGATTTATCAGTGAAGCTCAAGTTTCCTAAACTAACCGAAAAGTACTGAATTTGAATGGCTGTAGGGATTAGAAACACTATGATCTACTCTAAACGCGGGATGTGGAGATCAACTCTTGCAAACTTCAACCAAGCTCTGCTTCGCTTTACCTTGGACAGCTTCCACAGAACCGGTGCAATCTTCAAAGGAGTAACTAGAGGTATTTAGATCACAACTTAACGTGAAGATACCATCATGACAACGCATGTAAATCATAATCGAAGTTAAGCCCAAACTATTCCAGTTGACCGCACAAGGCGAACTCACCATCAATGAGCCCACTAGTGGTATGGATTAACGAAGCTTGCTTAATTCAACCACCATATTCCACAACTATCTATGTGCATGAATTAAAATCTACTTTACACTATTTAAGCCTTACTTTAAGATCCTAAGCGAATTGGAAGGATGAAGAAGTCTCACTAGCTACCCACAACAAAAGATGAAACCACAAGCAATGATAACTCTTTTTATTATAGGAGTGTTCACAACTTCTTACAAAACATTCGATTTGAAAACTTTCCTTCCTCTTCAATCAATGCTATGCTATCAATCTATCAATCTATTCTATGCTATCTCTCGATGCTTTATCTCCTATGTTCCTATCTTCTAATGATGTACAAATGAGGGGGGATGCCCCTTTTATAAATGGCCAAATCCAATGGACGACCTAGATTGAATTACAATGAAGGGCTCAGATTGAGCCACATAAGCCCTAATCAAGATTCTTCCCTAAAATCTGCCACAAAGAGGAGTGGGGTAATAAATTAGCAAAACATTCCCACTTCCTCTTGAAGTCATAATGAGCAATTAGTGCCCACGGTCATCTTCTAGAAGGTCACCATCCAACAAGGCATTTCCATTCTCCTTCTCTTTGACCGCGAACTTGACGAATCTGGCCAACATTGCCTCAACCTCCTGAACTGAAATAGGTGGAATATGGTTGAGTTGAAATTCAAGCACTGTAGTTGTCTGCCCATGCCGAGTACAAGATTTTCTCCAAGCGACTAAGGCATCTTGAGTGCTCTGAATAATGCTGGAGAAGGTTGAAACATTTTCAAAATTATCCTGAACAAATGACCTTACCTCCGAAAAGAAAGGCCCCAATCTGTTCTTTAGGGCATCTGCAGTCATCTCCTTTGGAGTTAGTCTTCTAACAAATATAGAATCAAGTGTGTTTAGGACTCCTTCTAGAATATTTCCCATAGCCTTTCTAACTCTAGCTGAATCTGCCTGTTCTGCATCAAAGAAACCTCGACCTGTGACCACTGAAGAATACCAATTGGTGAAGTCGTATCTGTCACCCTCCTGTATCACGCCTCCCTCCACTAGAGTCTGCAAGGGCATGTGCATAAAAGCCTTCAAACGAAGAACAGTCTTGGTTTAATAGATATGGGTCTCGCTCTGGGCCTGATCAACGGTGTCCATGCGTGCCAGAATGCTAGAGGCCTATTGATAAGAATGAACGAGATCCCCCATGAACTTCTCTGTCTCAGTGCAAACATTGCCAACCCACTTATCTGCCTCCTGAGCCATCTTCCTCAAATCCTCCAGGACACTAACTGATTCTCTCGGGAGTTTTGTTGGAAGGTCAACTGTTGGATTCTCCTGTCCACATGGACGGGCTAAGTGTTGCACGTAATGAACCAATGTCGTATGCTCCCTCTTCAATTGTTTGTACTTTCCTTTGGTTCAGAGCAACCTGTCCTTGAGTGCTTGATAGGAGTTGTCACACTCAATTATCTAAGCCCCTGTAAGGCGGCCTAACTCCATAGTGGTGACCACATAATTTTCTGGAACAACATCATCTCGATCACACTCAATCTTGGGAACGACCACATGCAGTGTGTGAGAACCATCCTCATCTGTAGAAATATTTGATAATTTTCTTGCATTCTTCTCTGGCGGTGTACTGATTCTATTGAGGAATTCTTCCATCTCAATGGCCGGGTCAGTCTCCTTAATAGGATCCCTTCTCATTCTTTCCCTTAGCCAATCCGACACTGCCTGTTGCGGGTCAGAAACAATAAGTGGTTGCTCCTCTCTCGCTTCTTCTTCATGCACTTCTTCTCTATCAACATTCTCATGAGGCTCATCAATCTCCGTCTGCAGGGTATCTTCTCTTGACACTTGAGCCTCCTGCCCTATAGTAGTCATCCTCCAAGGCTGTCTCGATCTCCTGCTGGAAGCGGGTATTTGTGGCTGTTTCTTCCTCTTCTTCTTGCTGGTTCTCTGTTGTAGGCCCATTGAGACTTTGACCAATTGACTCCCTGCAGGGTGGCTGATTTGCTTTTTGTAACTCTTGTTCTTCATTCAATCTATTTCTTTGGTCTGCAAACAATGAGACCTCTTGTAGACTTGGAGAGTGAGCCTGTGATGGTGTGGATGATGCTTCCTCAACTCTCTGAGGCATTTGCTGAACCTGTTCCTCTCTTCGTGGTTCTGAAGCTTGGGTGACCTGCTTTATTTTTCTGACTGTTGGTGGCCTCTGGTTACCCATCAGGTTGTAAGTGAGAGAAATTGACCTACTCTTAAGTTTGTTCACATGCCTCTCCACCCAATTTCTCGTAAATGTGAACACTGGTATGCATAATGTGTCCAAATCTGTAATCTCCGACTTCGACCAATCAGAAAGAGGGACTGTTGTATTTCTCATTGTGTCATAATTAGGCTGCATAACATTCACCTCCTCTTCCACCTGGTTTGGAATTGGAATAATCTTGCATTCTCTAATCATGTTCAAAGGTATCCTGGAAAACATTCTTCTCCTATCTCAACATCATCCACTGCATTAGCCTAGAAATCTTCAATATGTGCCTTGTGTCTAAACTCCTTAGTCAACACCACACTGATATTCCTGTAAGGATCATAATCTTGCCTGCAAGTGTGGTACGAGAGGTGGAAAAATTGCAACTCATCGTCAACTTCCTTGGCTGCTTGCAAGGTGGGACAAACTTCATCTGAATTTCCCATGACGATAGGGAAGTCTAATCCTCCTTTCTTCTTCTTTTTCTGAATCCTATCATAGGTAATGAGCTGCCTAGATATCTCTAGTATCAATATTATGTTCGTGAGGTATCTTGGCAATCTGAAAGGATATGATGCGAACCCCTACAACCTTATATACGTGAATTTCGGAAATTGGATAAACCAACATCCATACCTCTCAATCAGCCCCTGAGCCTCCTTTGATATTCTTTGATGAGTTCTTCGCTGAAGATTCTTGGTTATCTGCATTTTGAAGGTATCATTAACTCTTTTGTAGTGAGAGGTGCTGTTCAGGTGCAATTGCGGGCAAGCCTCATGTATCTTAAACTGCTCAGGACCACACCCAATCGACTCCTTATAAGATATTCCTCTGTATTTTGTCATTCGAGCCAACGTATAAATCACATATGAACTCATATAAAAGGTGTTTGTTCTTCTCAAATTTCTAAACTCTTCGTGTATATTATCACTTATCATCCTCGCCTAGTCTACACGTTCTTTTGCTTCTAACACGATGTTGATGAAATAGAACATCCATGGCTCGAAGATATATGATTGGGGACTTCCAGTCACCTTGTTGAGCATCATAATCAGGTCACAATATTCTTGCTTTACATCATCCAAATTTATCTGCTTGGGCAGCTTGGTGCGAGTAGGCCTGGGTTTTTGCATCCAAACAGAATTTATCAATCCTGCACACCTCTCAAAAGAACAAGCATACATTCTTTCAGCCCTTTCTCTTTTTCTGTAAATCATCCCCTTAGAAGCAAGAATTCCAAACGCCTCTCCGATGGCTTCAGTTGTGAGATTGACAAACAATTTGCCATCAGGTGAAGCAATTGTACTCCGCTATAGTTTGTAGCAATTTACACACTCCATGATCAACTCTGGACATCGAATGGCTGGCTGAAAACTAGCAGCTACATAAAGTCCACTCTTCACAATATTATGTGTTGTGACTGACGGAGGATAGTAACCTATCCTATGCATTCGACTTCTGAGCGCTCCTAGATTGAATGTGCCAAAATTTGTGTCACTCAGCTCTGCCAACTTCGAAGTAAACTTTGACTCTGGAAGAAATGGCTTGGTCAACTTCTTGATCACTGCTTGCCTTGATACATTGGCTTTGCTGGATTCAACATTTGCAGCCTTGTTTGCTCTTGTAGTCGCTCCTCTGTTTACCTCAACCATCCTGCAAAAATAAAAGATTTTCTTTAGAAACTTAACTTAGAAAATATATCACCTTGAGATTGCCAAAGAGTGGGGCGAACTTTGAAAACGAAGAGCTTTAGCACTAAAATTCTGTCTTCGAACCTCAATACTCTTCAATAATGTCAATATCTCCTCAACACTTAGAAATTTCCTTGCTCTCTTCAGCAACTTCTCTCCAACTTCGATTTTCTTCACCTTCAGAGTCTCAAATTCGCACAGCTGGTGAGGAGAAATGGAAATTTTCATAGCTCTTATAACTGAGTATGAGAATATTTCGACTTCTAGGAGGCTTATTTTAGCACTCATTTAATTTCTCCTCCACTATTTTGCAGAAATTCAAATTTTTCCCTGCTCTTGGTGAATTTTAAAATCCATGCCTTGAAATAAATCATGCGCCATAGAAAAAATTTATCTCAATGACTGAGGTGCATTTCATTTTATCCTTCTACCTTAAAAAATTTTCCTCTCTTGAGCCTTAGAAATTTTTATCAATCATAAGCTAGGCGTCCATTTTAAAATCACAAGCCAAGGTGTAATACCTTCAAAATTTATTTCCCCCTTAGAAAATATTCAAGACCCATTGACTTTACAAAAAAAATCTCCCTTAGAAAATATTTCTCAATTTTATTTATTCATGGGCGCACATGAAGGGGTTCATTTAATCTCTTAACGCCTCAAAATATTTATCACTAATGTTTTCCTTGAGTGCATATCATCTTATCTCTCTTGGGCATACCTCCTTGTGCTAGGCATACTTGAATAGGTGATGTCATTCACACATCATGAAGAATATTTTTCCTTCTTGACTCCTTTGGGCGCATTTGAGGTGGGGTGATGCCATTTTTCTCTTGCCTTGGAAATTTCTTCTTCATGTTTCTAACTTGGGTGCATTTGACAAGGTCAACTTCCATTTTTCATGACTTGGTAATTTTTTATCTCATTCCTCCCTAGCATCTTTGGCGCATATGAAGGGGTCCACTGCCATTTTCTATGCCTTAGAAAATTCTTTCAAACAACTTCTACTTGAGGGCGCATTTACAAGGTGGTACTTCCATTTTTGCCTTAGGAAATTTTCATGCATGCTTGCTCATGATGGGCGCATTTAAGAGGGTCTTAGGCAAGTTTTGTGACTTAGAAACTTTTTATCTTTGCCATGTCTTGGGCGCATTTTGATGGGGGTCAAACACATTTGTGACTGAGAAACTTTTTATCTTTGCCATGCCTTGGGCGCATTTTGATGGGGGTCAAGCACATTTGTGACTGAGAAACTTTTTATCTTTGCCATGCCTTGGGCGCATTTTGATGGGGGTCAAGCACTTTTCATTGCCTTAGAAAATATTTTATGGCTCTCTCACCTTGGGCGCATATGGAGGTGTCTATTTCCATTTTATGACTTAGAAAAATTTTCTCCAACTTTAGGGCGCACTTGAGGGGTCTGGCTTCACATTTTCATCCCTTAGAGATTTTCAAGCCACCTTGAGGGTGCATTTGAGGAGGGGTCAAGCTGGGCGCATTTCAAGGGGTCTACTTCCATTTTCTAACTCAGAAAATTTTTCTCCAACTTGAGGGCTCACTTGAGGGGTCCTGCTTCACATTTCCATGCCTTAGAGATCTTCAAGCCACCTTGAGGATGCATTTGAGGGGTCAAGCTGGGCGCATATGGAGGGGTCTACTTCCATTTTTCACGCCTTAGATATTTCAACTTCTCCATGATGCCTAGGGCACATATAGAGGGGTCAACTTCCACTTTCAATGCCTTGGCAAAATTTTCACCTAGCATACTACCTTGGGCATCTTGGGTGCATTTAGAGGGGGCTCTTATAGTTTTCCTTAACTTATGTGCTTCCCTGTCTCCCTCTTAGCCTATCTTAACACTTAGTCACTTTTTCAACTTGCTCACCCTCACTTTCTATTTTTAGTAATTTCTTGATTCTCGAACTTTTGCAACTCCTCCTGACTTGATATTTGCCCAACGTGGTCCTCATGACCTATCTGACCTGTTCACACTTGCCTTTTGTGCTCACCTGCTATTTTTAGCCCTGTTATGGAAGTGACTTACTATAAATAGTAAGTACACAGATTGTGCTCAAATTTTACTAGTAGACTCTTTGAAGGATGTTGATCACAATGGGATACATTCGTTTTTCATTTTTCTCAATTTTTTCCCCTCATTTTAGGCACCAAAGTTGGAAACCTTAATTTCATTTGCATGTGCCTCTATTGACCTCCGTTCAACTCCTTTTCTATTCTGAATTGCTCTGCTCTTGAAATTGAAGATCTGGGACTGCTGGAGTGAACTTGCTAAAAATAGTAAGTGCCTAAAAAAGTGATCAACTAATTGCCCGATGTGGTTGCATGTCATATTGCCTGAGAGATCTCAGAAAACCCAAAGAAACCCAAAACACTGGTCTGCATGAGGGGTACGTGCTAAAAATAGAAAGTCATCATCTTGACTTGCATGTTATACCATTGTGAAGCTCTCGAAAAACCTAGAAAGACTATCTTGACATGCGTTGAAAAATCATACATGCAAACCCTAAAAATTCCTCTCGAACCAAAATTGCTAAAAATAGGATGTTTGAATTCAATGAAATTTTAATGGGAGCCCGTTGAAGCTTACTGAACGCAGTGTCAAGCTTAGATTTCAATTTGCTCACCTAAATTAACCTCAAACTAAGCTTGAAGGATAAACCCTAATCTAATAAAAATTCACTTCAAACTTAGCCAAATCTTCAACTTAGGCCCAAAGACGGGCACATCCCCGGAAAGATGGAAGGAACAAAGAGAGACAGCCACAAAAGCAACCAAAAACCAAAGCCAAAAAACCCAAATGGCACAAAAATTAGGGGGTCCCCATTTTGAATGGGGTGATGTGTGAAAAGGTCACAACAGGAACCATCATCTTGACTATACCAAGAAGGGATCTCTGCAACAGACTCACTTATGAACAAAAGAGCCTCAATTAGCATTTGTCTGTATGCAATAAACTCCTTAGATATCCTCTCATAGGTTCTCATCTTGAAGATGTGACACTCTCTCCATGTAAGGATTTGCCTCTTGTGTTCTCTTGAAACCATTGAGCCATAAGCTATATCCAAATCTGCAATGATGGTTTCGTGTCTAGGTTTCACCTCTACCATTGATTGTTCAAATCCTTGAAACCCTTCGCGTAAGTCATGTGCATTATTCCTTAGCCGAAACATCTGTGCCAAGATTTCTTTTCCTTTGATGATGAATCCTTCAATCCATTCTTGTGTTTGCTTCCCACATATTACCAATTGCCTCAACTGTTGATGATCAATTGGTGTCTCTAGAACCTGGGGCAGCAACTAAGTAGCTTGTGAAGTGCCATGAACAAGATTAGAAATGCATAGTCGAAGTTGCCGTATTTCAGCCTTGAGGGCTGCCTTATCTTCTCCATCTTTCAACACTCTTTCTTGAAGAGTTTTAGATGCAACTTTGAACAAACTAACATCTGCATGCTTGGTGTTCTTGCCAAGATTGGCTTTAACCATTATGAAATCATCCACATCCACTTCATCTCTGTTTCTATCTTCAGGACGTGTAGTAGTCTTCATGATTATCTCATCATCAGGTTTCTCTCAAAGTGAACTTGTTTCTTTGATTTCTTTTTAGGTGCCTCTTGATAAACGTTGTCAAGATCATCAAAATTCAGTTGATATGAAGGTCTTCTCTGCCTTCCTTGGGAGCTCTCAAGACAAGTTGTGGTATTGCTACTAACTTCCTTGGGAGGTTCAATTGCAACTCCATATTCTTCATCCTCTAAATCAATGTGAATTGGTGAAGACCTTGGCAATGGTGGAGAATCATGTGTTAAAGGCACATCTTTTGTTTCTTTTTTGAGGTATGGTCTCTCTGGAGGAGCTTCTGCTTCAACTGTTGGCTGCTCTTGTATGACTATATTTGAGAAGTCCAACCTTCTTCTTACATTCTATGTTGATCTAGTGCCTTTTACACCCTCTTGAGACTGACTTATACCTTTCATCTTTGGTTGTGCTATGGAAGAAGAGGGAAGTGATGACTGCATCTTGGGCAGCTTTGCTGCTAGAATTGATTTCTTCCTCTTGAGGACCAAGAAAGTCTTGCTGTACTCAATGACTTGGCGTGTCCTTTCTTCCATTGAGATGTTTTCTTTGTTGGCACAATTAACCAATGGAAGAGGTTGTTGCTCAATTTGTTTTCGAGTGTACATTGGGAGAAGTACATCTCCATCATCATTTGAAAGTCCCTCGATATACTCTAACAAGCCATCTTTCATTTGATGGAGAGTGAGCCTGCTGTAACTACACCTTGGTACCTCAAACTCATTTTTGTAGTTGGCCCAAAAATCTTAAGTTGCGGCATATGAGCATAGTTCTTCTCAAGTTTGGATGCGAAGACACCATGAGGGTCATATGATCGTCTCTCGCTGTATGGCTTGAGACGAAGTTTAGCCAACTCATCACCCATGGACTTGGCATCTGCTGCTGATCTACATGTGTAAATTCCCAATCCAAATGGACAACTGAAGGCGGGCTTCCTTCTATTTCGCAAAACAGTGTGGACATCATATGCTTGCCTTGGGAATTCCATGAAAACAACTTCATCTGATGGGTAACTCGGCAACATGATTGGAGCACTGGAGAAATCGTAGACTCTGATGGAGGTGAAGGTAGGAAACTGAATAAAGCAATCTGCCCACTTTGCCATTGCTGCTTGCTGCCCTGATAGTTGTTGAAATACGTACGTGCAACTCATTATCCAGGTGTCGCACTGTATATATCAGGAAAGCCTCGTTTACCCCCTTGTAATGATGTGATGACTTTATGAACTCCAGCCAAGGATAATAATTGTAGACATGTCGTACATTCAGAGACCCCACAGTATTCAACCCTCTGAATTTTCGTTGGAAGGCCACTAGGTAGACAAGGTAGGAGACCATGTGGAACTCGTGAATCTGGAAGTATTCAGTTATTTGTTGGTGGAGGCTATCATTGATTAAGGTTGACCAATCATAGAATTCTATCTTCTTCATGATATGAGGTATAACATAGAAAATCTAGGGTTGGAACTTTGTAGCATCCTCTTGACTAGAGATTCTATTGAGCAAGGTGATCATTATAGCAATTTCATCTTTGAATTTTTCTCGCTCGATGTTCTTTTGCAAAGTCTTATGTTTTTCTTTCATCCACTTCTGTGCAATCTTCTTGCTGTATTTTTCCTTATGCATGTCCTATACTCTTTCACATACTTCCTTGGAGATAGTTACACTTTTAGGCCAAGGGGTTATTGAGAAGCATTTTTCGATCAGGTCTGGTTTTAGGCTGCAAATCACTCTACCATCTATAGGTTGAATGTTCCGAGTTGCCGAATTGTAATGTTTGATGTAAGCAAATTACAAACTCCAAACTCTGCACTGAAATAGGAATGGATACTGTTGCAAGTAGTTCGGAGTGACCAAGGTGCCTAACTGCAATGTTGCCTGCATTTTCCAATGCTTGCAAGTTGAATACTGATTTGATATGGTGCAAGTTAGTCTTAGCTGTTTTCATGAAGTCATGATATGGTCTTGAACTCGACGGGAGTGCACTTCATATTGAAAACCTTGAAGATTGACTATAAACTAGCCTATATTCAAACAAGTTTTGCACAACTTTCTAAATTTACTTTACTGGTTTTTCTTCTTCAATGGAACGATTTTTTCAAAATTTTCTTGAGATATGGGTTTTGTTCAAAATTTCCTTACAAGAAGACCCAGATCGCCCGTTTTTGAAAATTTTGAGTTTTGACTAAAAAGCAACAAACCCTAATTTTTTAGAGTTTCTTGAAAAAAAGTTGGCCCCTGGGTTTTACTCTGAAGCACATTTTGGATGAACCTAGGCTGATTGAAAAAGCATCAAGCTCTAGAATCTGAAATTTTCCTTGAAAAAGTTGCGATCTAGGTTTTGTTTAGAAGTATGTTTTAGAAAGATCCAGATGATCAAATCTTGAAAATTTTGATAATTCCTTGGACATGCATGAAAAAAGCAGCTGCTGCAACTTGAAAAATTTCTTCAAAAATTGTTCTGAATCATGAGTTGAGATGACCCGGATTGCTGAAAATCGAAAAATTTGATCTCCTCCTTCAAAGAATTGATGTTCTGGATGAAAAAAGCATGAAAAAGTGAGCTCCTTTGTTTGTTGGTCTGAAAACTGTGAAGAACTTTGAAAAAGCACTGAATTTTGGTTCTTATATCTGAATTGAAGAAAAACTTTTGTTTGTTGTTCCTCTCTAACTTGGATGCCACCTGCATGAAAATGTGAAAAGTGAAAGACAAGGACGTTTGAAATAAGTTTGAGGAGGAGAAAATCTGCTTTCCTTTTTGCTTTCACTCCTCAAACGCTAGCTTGAGCTTGTGCATTGAACTTAGACGTTTTTCTTCTTCATGAAATTTTGAAATTTTGAAAAATTTGGCTAAGGCATAGCTTCTTGGGCGCCCTTCTTGGTTGGAGGCACCTATCTTCATTAGACAATCATTTTCTTGACAATTTCAACTTTTTCTTGATTTTAGACTCCAGTTTGAATTTGATTTTCGGCTTCCAGATTGACCCCATGGATGAGTTGAATGATTCATTGCGAAGCTTGATCAAATCTGGCGAGATTGTTCTGGAGGCAACTTTGACTAAAAACTTCGTTTTGACCTTCAAAACCATGGGTGCCCATCTCCTTTTGGGGCACCCACCATTACCAGTGGTCATTTTTCCATTCAAGTTTTGCTTTTTTCCCTTTGATTTTCTGATGAATTCTTGATTCCGGGAGCTAGATTGATCCGATCGATTGATTGTCAGATTCACTGGATAGCCTAACTGATTCTGAAGGGGGTCTCCTAAGAGCTGCATCTACTGAAAGTTGAATTTCGGGGGTTAAAAGCTTGAGCTCCCTTGGCTAGTTGGGGTGCCCAACTCCTCCAGAGTTAGTTTATTTTCTGTGTTTTTCACCTTGCTTTTGACTTTTGTCATTTTGCCCATGTTTTTCCCTTTGTTCCGCCTTTGATATCTAATGACTGCCAACTCTAACGAATGTGCTGATGGTTGTGTTGGAAAGCTGCTTCAAAGTTGAGGAAGTCATGTTGGAGGTGTCGACTGCAAATTTATCCATTTGGGCCCTCAAAAGTTTGGGTGCCTATATCCTTCTAGGGCGCCCAACTCCTCTAGACTTAGCCATTTTTTACTTGATTTTCATTCTTCAAACTTGAACCTTCATTTTATACCTTTAGCTTGATTTGGATTTGCCGAGGATTAACAAGTCTAATGATCTGACGAAGACATCCACTGCGAAGTTGGCAGAATCTTGAAGGGATTGAGCATATCTGCAAATCCTAATTGCTGGATTAGGTCTCCCAAAGGGTTGGGAGCCCCTATACACCTGGGGCGCCTAGAGTTCCCAGACTTAGAATGTTTTTTGAAATTTTCACTATTTGCATTCTGCGACTTGGTTGAATCTTCTTCGATCAATCCGTGATTTAGGCTGACTGGGTGTTCTACTGACTGCGCTGCTAGACTCACTGCGGAGTTGAGAAGATTCTGAACAACATTGCCTGGGAGCGCAAACCCTAATTTCATCATTTGATGCCCTGAAAAGTTGGGTGCCTATCTCCTTCTGGGGCGCCCATGGCTGGCAGAGTTAGTTTTTATTTTGCAAATTTTGACCTCCTCCTTTGTTTGGCATGCTTGCCTTTGCCTTGCTTGCTGGCGATGAAAGATTTTATAAGGAATGAAAGTTTGGGCGCCTAGACTGAGCTGGGGCACTTGGAGTCTCTAGTGTTAGCCAAAATTTTGCATTTTTCAACTTTGACAGCTTCCTATCTCCATTCTTCAATCTGCGTGCACGTTCGGTATTTGAATGTTTGAATATGACACTTGGCAGCTGGCTGACCTCCATTAATGGCTTCAGAGCTCTCAGAGTGAAAGCTGATGTGGCTAAGGGAGATTGGATGAATGACTACCTTGTAATTATTTGGAGTTTGTCCAACTAAATCATTTTTATCTGTTAGGGTTTTGCTGAGTGCAGCTACAAAAGATTAGATTTACTTCTGTTAGTGTTCAGAGAGTGTGACAGCTACAGGATAATATGCAACCGCCTTAACTTTTGTTTGCATAAGGTATGGTGGTTTAAACTTTTAGTCAACACCTCTTTCAACAAGGTGGTTGCCCTTGATCGATGCAAATCAGATTCTTTGCCTTTTAAAAAATCTTCTTTCGTTGTTTTTGAGCTACTTTGGGTTGGGTCGAATAAAATCAGATTTTATTCATTCTTTGCTTTGCCATGAAGCATCCTTCTATAGTAGGGATTGATTGAAAAGATTTTCTAATCTTTTTATCTATATTTCATACCTATTGCAAAGGCTGTTAAAGAAGATTGTTATGCCCTGAATAGAGTTTTCTATTCTTTGCAGATTTATTATTGCAATTAGATTTGCAAGCTGTG